>JAJMRR010000022.1:0-181747 GCA_030578455.1 Metschnikowia sp. yHQL527 | reverse complement strand
AAACAAATGTAGTCAAATCAGGATTAGTAAATTGTTCATTAACTTCACTAACTTGTTCTTGAATTTCAGCTAATTTACCGAAAAGATCTTGTTTTTGACCACCTCCTAACATATTTAACATAGGGCCAAGTTTACCACTTAATTCGCTGAATTTTCCAAGTAACTTCTTTAAAGTGGCAGGTAATTGTAAGAAACGTAAAGTATGACCTGTTGGAGCAGTATCGAAGATAATTGTCTTATATTGAATTGCCTTTTCATTAGATTCATCATCAGCATTTACTTTTTGATTCTTAATATGTTTCAAAACTTCCATAAAAGATAATGCTTCATCAATACCAGGAATAGATCCTGTAAGATCCCCCATCATATTCTTCAATGGATCGTTAGGATCATTATTAAATTGTTGAGATTGTTGCTGCAAGTCAGACATGGCGGCTTCAGGATCGATTTCCATACATGATAAATTATCTAAACCTTCAACTTTTCTAGCATCTTTCCCGAACTTTTGACAAAAAGCATCTGATAAATTATGGGCAGGATCAGTTGAAATAAGTAAAAATTGATCATTAGGATGAGTTAATGCTAATTGGACTGCTACTGATGAAGATGTGGTTGTTTTACCAACACCACCTTTACCACCAACAAAAATCCATTTCAAGCTGTCCTGGTTGACTATGGACTCTAATGTAGGTTCTAATTCAAAATCCATTATTGATATTCTTTATAAGTAGCTTGGAATATATATCAAAAGTATTGAACCCATATCGCTCGCCGTTTTAATTGCGTGTCGTTTCTAGAATCTTCGCTTAATTACTGCAAAAAATACTGATCAAATACCTCTTACATTAAACTTGGCGCCGTTCAAAACATAAAGGCATCCTTGGGATTGGAACAGCAGCATTATTACATAAGAGTAATCGGAAGATTTGAAAAGCGGAATACCAGAAGGTTCTAATGTAGCTATGAAGACGGTTGAAGAGCTCTTAAATGTCAAGCCAAAATAGACTTAACGCATAATCAGTGAGAATTTATACGGTCAACACGCTTTATTACCTCACATTTATACTGTGCTAGGACTACAACAGCAATAAGATAGGAGTATGTCTTTCAAAGGTAATGTCATGCTTAATACTCCCGGTGCAAGTTACTATAACAAAATCCGATATAGTGTAACGGCTAGCACGGTTCGCTTTCACCGAGCAGACCCGGGTTCGACTCCCGGTATCGGAAAAATTTTCTTTTTTGTCGTTTTTTTATCTTCAAGTAATTTTTCCTAAATTAGTTTAAAACTCGTTATCTTCGCTCAATTACTTCCAGGCTATTATCCCGTCTCGCTTATAATTATGTCCAGAAGACCCACGTTGCCAAATTTACGAGACGCATGTCTGCCCATCAAACTTACGAGGCGAGGTGTACGGATTTAATTTTGTAAGTCATCGCATAGTGTTGATTATAAAAATAGTGACTATATTACAACCTCCCTTTTACGACATTCTTTCAATTTCACCATCAGCCTCGTTATGACCCTTTAATAGTCAAATTAATATGAAGTTTGCAAAAGTGCTTGAGCAGACCTTTGTGGAGGAAGATATTCCTCAAGAATGGGTAGAAGCTGCTATACAATATAAAGCCCTCAAAAAATGTATTAATAAAGTAGTAAAAGAGCTTCGATTTTTAGGACTAGAACAAAATGTACTTAAAATACTTCTAGAAGATCCAAAGAATCAAAAAGTGGTCGAGCTAAGTGAACACGAAACCACACCTTCTAATCCTATGATCGCAGAATATACCCTTGTAAAATCAAAAGAAACTGGGAATGAAGATATTATCCAGCCTATGCTAAAGATTTCACTCAATTATTCGGATGAGAATGTCTCAGATTCTCACATTGATGAACTTGTTCAGGATTTAAAGACAAAAATAGAAGCCATCCTTTATAATGATGACAGTGTTGACTCAGATAATCCTGATGGAAGGGTCCTTGAAATTAAAGAAGATGGAGAAGATCTTGTACTATCGCCACAAACATCACATTCCTTTATCAGACTGTCTGTATCACCAGAGCCAATGAAACCTTTAATCCCGGGATTGGATGACATTACTGAAGAATCAATTGTGGAACCAAAGAAAATAAGGACTAAAGATATTTATATTTTACTTAATTCTGATACTAAATTTTTTCAGATGCTAGATAGTGAATTGAAGTTTTTAGACAAGATAAAGTCGAAAGAAGAAAAAACTTTACTCAACGAAGTCGAAACTGTTGCCACAACTGTTAACAGTCTTGCTAATCCAAAACACAAAGCTGATTTATATAATTGGAGAGAATTATTCAGAATTTACCTCGACTCAGAAGTATATTTTAAATATAATGCAATTGATTCTGCAGCTTCAGAAAGAAATACTGAACAAGTTAAAAAGAATCTCAATCAATTCATAGACAGAGTGAATAAGTCAGGAGTCATGACCCATTTCAAAAGTAAGAAGTCCTTGAGGGCATTTGAACTGTTTGTTGCCATGAATTTCCACCTCCTCAAAGTACAACAATATCAATCGATAAATTCAGAAGCATTTAGAAAGATATTAAAAAAGTTTGATAAGCAAACATCATTAAATATCAAAGATACTTTCCCCAAACTCATTATTGACGATCATATTTTTTTTAGTGGAGCATCTTTAGCACAATCAATTTGTTTTGTTATACAAAATTCAGTTTTATCACTTATACCACAACTTGATGATTATACATGTCCTATTTGTACATCAATTGCATTCAAGCCCATTAAGCTTGATTGTGGTCATGTTTTTTGTGTAAGATGTTTAGTTAAAATGAAACAACAAAATAAAGTTGATTGTCCATTTTGCAGATTTCCAGCTGCTGTTTCAAACGCAGACAGCTCAAATTTAGATGTTGAAACATTACAGTTAATGAAAACTTACTTCCCCCGAGAAGTCAAAGAAAAGTTAAAGGAACGAGAAAAAGAACGTTATAATGAGGTGGTTGGAGATAATAAGTGTGTAATTGTATAATACCAAGTAATAAAACAATAATAGTAACCAAAGCATGATTAATCCTAATTTATATATAAGTATAGCTTGAAATAATCGAGCTTTTCATTTTGTTCAATTTCTAAACCCTTTAGAGTTCATGCTTGAAATATTTATAATTCATCAATTTTTTCACAATTGTGTAGTTTACTGTATTATTGAGGCTTTACGTATTATCACCAGATTTTGCATAATTCGCAGCATTCAAATAAACTACTTTGAATTTTTAGCTAAGCATGAGTCTTGATAAGCTGATTAAGTACGACCGACAAATTAGGCTATGGGAGTCCCTGGGACAACATAAGCTTGAAGCGTCTAACATTTGCTTAATCAATGCCACTTCTACCAGCTCGGAAATATTGAAAAATTTAGTACTACCTGGGATTGGAAAATTTACTATAATATCAAATGAAATAGTTACAGAATCTACTCTTTCCGGTAACTTTTTCTTACTTGATGACGATGTTGGAACTCCAGTTGCCAGTGCCATGACTAAAAATCTTACTGAGCTTAATAATGAAGTACAAGGTACGGCAGTTTGTGAAGATATATCTAATGTACTAAGTGATTTTCCCGTGGAATATTGGGATCAATTCAATGCCGTGGTAGTATCTGATTATCTCCCTATAATACAGTTGGATATTCTTAAGGAATATTTATGGAACAAGCAGATCCCTCTTTTAATTGTAAATGTACTTGGGTTTTATGGGAGTTTGAACTTAATAGTACCTGAAACTACCGTTATAGAAACTCATTACCCTTCGAAATTATTTGACTTACGAATTGACCGCCCTTGGCCAGAATTACAACAGTTTGCAAACTCAATCCAATTGAATGAGTTGGATGATGTAGATCATGCTCATGTTCCATACATACTAATATACTTAAAAGCCATCGAAGCCTGGAAAAAAGATCATAATGACTTAGTACCACAAAACTACTCAGAAAAGAAGATTTTCAAGACGGATTATGTGGAGAAATTATCACGTAATATGAACTTAGAAGAAAACTTCATGGAAGCTTCAAATTCAATTCATCGTGCATTACAAGTTACTCAAGTTCCACGTTCTATCAAAAAGATCTTCGAAAACCCTAAAGCTAAGCATGTAAATAGTGAAAGCTCGCTATTCTGGATATACATCAAAGCGTTGAAAGAATTTGTTGATGCAAATGATGGCCAACTACCCTTACCGGGAAACCTTCCAGATATGGCTTCTGATACTACAAGTTATGTTTCGTTACAAGACATTTACAGGAGAAAGGCACGAGAGGATTTCTTAAATTTTAAGGAACATGTATTTAAAGTTATTCATCTGACGGGAAAGTTGAACCTCGATATAAGTGATGATCAATTGAAGATGTTTTGTAAGAACTCAGCGTACCTTCATGTGGCAGATGGATCCAATAAATTGGTCAATCTTGATTTGCTTAGTCAAGTTATATCGAGCCCGGAAAATGAAGATTCTTCTCTATTAGCAAATTATTTTGCAATATTAACATTTAATTCGTTTATTGATCAGACTGGAAGAATTCCTACCGAAGAAGACTTTATAAATTTTGTTAATGTATTTATAGAAATATTCGCTCCCAATCAATTGGCCAGCAATCTTCCAGAAGTACTCATCGCCGTTCTTAAAGAAGTGCTTTGTCATTCGACTACTAGCTACCATAATTTATCTAGCTTCATGGGTGGAGTATGTGGTCAAGAGATTTTGAAGTTTTTGACAAACCAGTACATTCCATTAGATAATCTATTTATTTTTGACGGAATAAAGTCAACTAGTCAAAGATGGAAAATCTAGATTATTATAATTTGCATTTAATTGACTAAAGTATTATCTATAGCTTTAATATACACTAATGACTATAAATCATCAAATGAACCTTGCACAACATTGTTGGATTTTTTCTGTTTTTTATTCTGTTGAACGATATCTTTCCAATCAACTTGATTGTCTTCTTCTGATGATTCTTGCATGATTTTCTTTTCTATAAGCTCCCTTTTACGTTTTGCCTTTTCCCTTCTTTCTTGTTTTGTGTCTATCTTATCTTTCTTGGAAGACCAAGCTTCATTTTTCACCTTATTAAGTTTTCTGGCCTTTGCATCTTTGATTTTTTGTGCTTTGACTTCTTCTAATGTTTCCAATCTAACCTTTTCCTTCTTTGGATCGGAATAAGCATATTTGTCCATATCAATAGCTGGTACAAGCCAACCATCTTCAGGCATATCATCATTTGAGATATATTTTGTTTCAGGCATCTTTGGTAATCTTAATAATCCATACATTTTAGCAATACCCAAGTAATCGAATGATGCTAGTCTAAATATTGACGATGCTGAATGATTTGAATAGTAACGAACGAAACCTACATATGACTTAATTGCAGTCTCATGTCTTGCACGATCATCTAAAATGAACTGTTTCCAACGTTCATATAATTCTTCGTGTTCTGATTTGACGTCTGGAGCTTGCATTTGATCCAATATTACACCTTTAACCTCCATAAAATCAACAAAATTTTCTTCAGTTGATTTTTCATCAAGCATGACAATTGCTTGACCCACTTTATTAGCACGACCTGTTCTTCCACAACGATGAAGGAAAACTGAAGGATCAGTAGGTGGATCAAGTTGAATAACAAGATCGACATCAGGAACATCTATTCCTCTAGCTGCCACATCTGTAGTCATCAATACATGTTTATGCAATCTTGAGTCACCTTCGCTAAATTCTTTTAAAATTCGAAGTCTAGGATTTGTGGCTAGTTGTCCATGCAATGAAAAGAACTTGACACTTTCGTCATCATTAGTAACAAGTTCTTGAAATACCTCACGGAAGTATTTAACGGATACACAAGTTGGGAGGTAGACTATACATTTTTTGAAGTTATAGTCTTTAATTAACTTTAAAAGTATAGAAACTTTATGCATAGAATTTACTAACATATACTTCAATGTTAGAGAAGTAGGTGCTGACTTATTGGAAGTACCTGTTGATTTAACCACCACTTTAACAGGATTTGACATTCCTGTTTTGAAAATAGAATCGCCTGCTGCAGATATGGTTGCAGAGAATAGACCAGTACGACGTTGACTAGGAAGGCATCTGAGTACATTTAATACTTCTTGATCAAATGACATATCAAGTAATCTGTCTGCTTCATCTAAAACCGCCACCTCCACTGATGAGGTTTGAACTTTGTTGGATGATAAGAAATCAAGTAATCTACCAGGAGTTCCCACTAAAATTTGAGGACGATTTTTACGGAACAGTACTATATCTTCTCTGACATTGGAAGTTGCACCAACAAGTAGCTGAGTCTTAATTGGATACTTGTCTTCAGGAAGAAATTCGATTACACTATCGAAGACACTTTGAATTTGGCTAGCCAACTCTCTTGTTGGAGAAATAACTATTCCCAAAAAATGGCCTCTTTTAACAGGTTCAGATATTTCAGTTTGTTCCTCTTCGTCATCTTCATCCTTGATTTCGTCCAAGTTCCCATACATTATGTTGGAAACTTTTTGTAGCACAGGAATAACGAAAGCCAATGTTTTACCCGATCCAGTGACTGCTTCTACTACTACATCTTTATTCCCAGTGAATAGAGGTATAGTGGAAGCCTGAACTGGAGTCATAGAGGGGAATCCCAAAGATGTAATGGCATCCTTTATCCATGGATGGAGATCACATTTAAGGTTTTCCCAAGCAAGAGATCCTTTCTTTGTATCCATAATTTTTAAATCAGTAACTGTAGTGCCAGATTTTATACTTTTGCAATTCTTTTTTTATGCGATGAGATTATCTTCCTCATCACCATGTTAAAACGAGCTATCAGTTATATTTGGAACACGGAAAAAACCCAGGTATCCAAAGCCATGGACCACGAGTATGAGAAGTGGACACAGGCTCACTTGATCGAGAGAATAAAGGAACTCGAATCTAAAAGTGTTGATAATTCAATAAAAAATGAAAAACCTACAAATACTGTTGTTCAAGTCAAGAAACCTAAGAAACAATTTGATTTTTCAAAGCATCCTACTCGATTTATTGCATTGAAATTTGCCTATTTGGGATGGAAATATAATGGGTTAAACTTTCAGAATGAACCAACTCCATTGCCAACAGTTGAAGAAGTTATACTTAATGCATTAACTATGGCTAAACTTATAGAACAACCAGACCCATACTGCTGTAATTTTAGTAGATGTGGAAGAACAGATAAAGGAGTCAGTGCTTTGAATCAAGTCATTTCCTTGAATGTTCGATCCAGCTTACAATCAGATGATCAATTACTCAAAGAAAATGATGGTAAGGAAATACCTTATGTAACTATACTTAACTCAATATTACCAGCTGATATCAGAATTACTGCAGTTTGTTTAAGACCTCCAACTGGATTCGATGCTAGGTTCAGTTGTGATTATAGACATTATAGATACCTTTTCAAAAAATACGATTTAGATTTGGATTTAATGCAAGAAGCAGCTGCAAAATACCATGGACTGCATGATTTCCGTAATTTTTGCAAGATTGATGGTTCTAAGCAAATCACTAATTATAGAAGAGAAATATTCTCCTCAAACATCATTCATATAAAAGATGACTTTTATGCATTCGACTTGAAAGGTTCAGCTTTCTTATGGCATCAAGTAAGATGCATGGTGGCTATATTATTATTAGTTGGACAAAAACTTGAACTGCCTTCACTAGTCGATGAATTATTAAACGTCGAGGAAAATTCACGTAGACCTCATTACGGAATGGCTCATGATTTACCACTAGTCTTATATGATTGTGTTTATCCAGAAATGGAATGGGTCCATGTTGGAGATCCAAAGAAACTCGTAAAGGACCATGCATCAATGAGAGGACTTATATTAGACTATCAAGTAAAATCGCAACTAGCTACGATGTTAGAAGAAGTATTCATGAAATATTCTATAGAACCTACACCTGGAAAAGGGTATGTTAATGCTGGAGATGGTAAAGGAAGAGCATTTAAGAAATACCTTCCTGTAATGCAAAAGGAACTTGGTGACCATTATGAAGTGGTTAATGCAAGACACAAAGAAAAGAAGAAGAAGAGAAAGTTGGAAATGATGGAAGATGAAGCCAACAAAAAAATTGACATTTAATCAAGTTGTTCAACTTGAAATCCAAGAAGGTTCCCAGTATTGCCATTCACCTTTTAAACCTTGAGAATCTACCCATAAGAATCCATTCATAATCATTTCTTCGATAACTGATTTACATCTTAGTGAATCCCATCCATAGTTATCTCGAAGTAGTCTGTACGTTACATACCCACCCATGAATTCACATAGATCATAAACTTTTTTCTGATCGTTAGATATATTTTCACCTTCTCCACTTGAGGCAGAAGCGTACTTTAGCCATTTCTTATTTTTAATCTGTAAGATCTCATATCCATCGCCTAATGTATTTAACATGGTTAATGACTTATCTATATCGTCTTCTGTTACTAGACTTTTCAAATTAACGTTATCTTGTAATCGTGATAATAATTCTTTCATTGCGATTAAACCTCCATTTACGTCTCTTGTTTGTTGACAAACCTCAACAATTTTAACAGATAAAGCAATATAGAAATTATCGTTTTTTTCAACGTCTTTGGTTCTGGTGTGGATCAAAAGTTCAAGTGGGTCTACACCAACCAGTTTACACATTTGAGTGAATTTACTTCTAAATTCAGGATTATTGGCAATATCATCACCATTTTCATATGCAAAATTTATTAAAGCCGATTGAAATACTGAAAGTTGAGTAGTCAATTCATCATCATGACGTTCATTCAAATACTTTCCTAATTGAAAAAATGCTTCCCGATCTCCAGTTTGTTGAGCAGTCATATGAAACCGTATAACTTAATTCACATGGTTTTTTTAAGATGCGAAATACCCCAAACTTTGAGCCACGGTTAAGACATCAATTATATAAAACCAATTTATTTGCTGAAACGTCTTGTTTGATTGTAAAGGTATGTTTGAAATTCCAACTCCTCCCAAAGAAATAGAAGTTACACTCCCCAATGGAGTTCTGGGGACTATTGCTATACCTCATTCAGTTGACTCTGAAAATCCATACGAAGCAGGTTTTGCACCTGCTACTCATAAAATGGCATTAATCTTCCATGGTCAAGGAGGTCATCGTAACTATTGTTATCAGAAGATGGTTGCCCATCGCTTAGCAGCGGAATTGGGAATTTATTCTTTAAGAATTGACTTTAGAGGTTGTGGGAATTCTGTTGATAGTGTAAATCCTGAAGTAGGACGTCCACTTTCTCAAGACATTGAAGATATTCAGGCATCTGCTGAATTTGTAATGGATGGTAATAAGAATCCTTTGAAAACAAATTTTGTAGTATCTTCTATTATATCTCATTCTAGAGGTAGTGTTGCAATGTTCTTATGGGCTCATGATCAACATACTAGATCAAGACAAGGTAAACCTGCTATAATTGTACCAAATCTCATCAATTGTTCTTCAAGATATCTTCTGCATACCGTTGGCGACAGATTTCCTTTGGATGATGAAGATTTTGAAGGTGGTATTATGAATGTCTTACGATACGGTAAAACTCAAGGAATCCTTATACCTAGGGCTGAATTTCTTGACTTATCAAAGCCAGATTTATCAGTTCTAAAAGATTTGGGGTTGGAGACTTCTGTTTTAAGTATTTATGGATTGGAAGATGCTATCATTCGTGTGACGGATGCCGCCAATTTTGCAAATGTCTTAAATAGAGGGCCTAACTCTCATCATTTGGAATTGATTCCTGGTGCAGATCACAATTTTTATGGAATTCACCATATAGAGAACGAAGAAGATGAAGAATCTTATAATCCTCATAAATACCCTTTGAATTCTAAGAAGTTGGTGAATTATAACTACTTAACCACCTCGAAAATCGTGGAGTATTTAAGAGTTGATAAAGAATTAGAACGATTCATATCTCATGCTCAAAACATTGGTAAAATTTCTAGATGGAAAAAAATAGAAGGTGTTTCTAACTTCAGAGATATGGGTGGTTGGAAGGTGTATAATCCAACATTTTTATTGCCAGATATACCTGTCGATGCTAAATATTACGTGAAACCAGAAATGTTATACAGATGTGCAAATACTTCTAAAATTACCATTAATGGTCTAAAAGCACTCAAAGACTTGAAAATCAAAGTAATGTTCGACCTTAGATCTGATGGTGAATGTACTAAAGATGGAACTCCTTCCAGGCTTGAAGAATTTGGAATCAAAAGAATTCATGCTCCAGTGTTCAGTAAAGACGATTATTCACCACAGGCAATTGCCTTGAGATATACTAACTTAATGACAAGTTGGTATACTTACGTAAATGTTTACGATAACATGCTTGAATATGGTGTCAGTGCATTTAAGACAGTTTTTGAGTATATTCGTGATGATGGACGACCATTTATATTCCATTGTACAGCTGGAAAAGATAGAACTGGTGTTTTGGGAATGCTTATCTTATTACTCATTGGAGTTGATAAGCATACAATTTCTAAAGAGTATGAAATGACTACAGCTGGATTAAAACCTGATCATCCTAAATTACAGGCTGATTTTATGCATACTATACAAAAAGTTAAAGAAAAATTTGGAGACAATGCTTCTGACATTGAAGATTTAATTGTTCAAGGTCGTCAAAATTGGAGTATTGAAAAAGATGGATTTGAAAATCTAATTAGTTCAAGATATGAAGCAATGCTAGCAACAATTGAGTTATTCAACTCAAAGTATGGTGGTATAGTACCATTTTTGAAAGATATCTTGGGATTTGATGACTCCGACATTCAAAAAATTTACCGCAACTTAGTTGCTATCAATACCGGCAATGAGTTCGGTTACCATACGTTGTCCACCGTCAACTGGTCTCATAACGATTCGACCAGGGCTAAATTTTAATACGTTATTCTAATGATAGATTTTATAGTAATTGAAAGTAATAAAAGACTAACCGACTTCACCTAGTTACATGATAGGTAATGGTCTGTGCTTGAATATCATTTTTTTATGAATAATATCAATGATTTTTATCTTTTCCTCTTGAGATGATGGTATCTTCATTACTCCTAAAGGAGTATCAAGGTCTACGATTGATCCTATTAATCTTTGAGATTTCCCGATGAAAAGGGTCACTTTCTTTGAGTCCTTAGCATCATATTGAAGTTTTCCAAATTTTACAGCATCATATATGTTATCAATCTTGATGAAGTTAGCACTGTTATCTGATCCTGCTTCGGGTATAGAAGAAGGCAAATTAAGTTCTCCCTGTATTTCCAAGATGCACAATCCATAAGGAGTGGCTATTATATTATCATTCTCGGAGGAGTTTTTAAGGGCATTCGTAGCCAAATTAAAATCTATCTCTGTGGTTGGCATTAGTAGACTATATACGCGTAAATTATTCTACTTACATTGAAACTTAGATGTACGGGTTTACGTCAACATGCCTTTTGTTGAGAAAGACGCAAAAGGTAATTTCGTGGTGTACGGAGTTTCAATCAGAACTTTTAACGCACCTTCTCCGGACTTCCTAAAATGGAAGTTTGATCATTTTCCATATAACCCAATTAGGCAGTTTTACTAAAACCGAATCACCCAATTTGGCATATGATGCCAACTAAAGATGTTGACATAAAATATTAATACCCTGCTTATGCTTCGTATTAAGATTTCCATACATCCCTTTCATTCACTGAAACACTTTACTACCGTCATAAACTTCTTCCTTCAAAATGTCTGCTGAAGATTATACCGCAGTTCATGGTTTGATGGAACTATTAAGATACCAGAATAATTACCCCGGAATGGGGACTGGTATTTCAAAATTGGTTTCCGAATCAAAAAATTTATTAGGACCAAATGTCCCTCAGGTAATGGTTGACTATCAAGTTGGATATCAAGTTAATTTATTCGGTGATTATCCATCAAAACCTGATATTGTACCATCAGCAATTTTCACGGCAATCTTCTGTGTATTGTTATTACTTCATACTCTAATATTTATGGTTAATGTTTCAAGAAGGCATTATTTTTGGCTTACCCTTGGTTGGATATTTTACTGTATGATGAGAATTGTAGCATGGGTTTTGAGAGTTCTTTGGGCTAATGATATCTCCAATGCAACTCTAGGTATTACAAATGAAGTTTTGCTTATTTTGCCATCTATTATTTTGTCGTCGTTAAACTTAATTTTAGCTCAACGTATTTTCACGTGGAGACATCCTGTTGGTGGTTCTCGTAAACTCTTTTGGGGTTTTATGTTAACTTTATACGCTTTTGTTCTCGGAATTATTGGTATGACAGTTTTTTGTGCTGCTGTTCCTTATGTCTATTTAATCTCTACTGAAAATTTCCGTAAATACAAACAAGCTGTACAAGCTTCTTCTGTCCTTATTATTCTTTATTCTTTGACTGCCATCTCCTTATTGGGATTGGCCTACTTTTTCCAACCAACTAGAAAAGATGAAAATTTATACACTTATCAGCCATGGTGGATTGACTCTTTCAAACCAACTTATTTCGTCAAAAAGAATGCAATTGCAGAAGCCGAAGAAACTTTTATGAAACGTAATCATAATCATCGTCACGCTATTAGAGTTATTGCTGCCACCCATCACCATTACAATATGGTTGAAGGTTTGACCAATGAAAGAGGTGACTTGAGTCATAATACATCGTTATGGATCATTTGTGTCACAACACTTTTGATTTTCATTGGTGCTATTTTACGTTCAATTACAGTTTTTCAAGCAAGATATCAAAAAGATAGTAGTCCAGCTTGTTCCAATATTGCTATGTACATCTGTTGGGGAGTATTCGAAACAGTTATTAACTTGCTCTATATTGTTGGAAGAGTCGACTTGAGATTTTATAGACCAGATAGACTTCCAGCTAAAGTTAGAGCTATTATCACTGCAGAACAATCGATTGAAGTTTCAGATGCAGAAGATGAATATGAATATTACACCGAAACAGAATCTGAAGACAATTACGACTCTATGGATGAAGAGTTTGGATTTGAAAATTTCCAACCAAGAACTACTTACAATAATCGTCAATCTAGAAATCCAAGTGTTAAAGACCCAAATAGAGATAAATTCATTAGCGAGGCTAAAGAAGATTTGGAGTCAGATACCGAAGAGTTTCATTTCTAATGTCGAGCTATTTCACGCAGAAAGTCCCATTTTAAAGGAATGGGTCACGTATACCTATTGCATTCTTGTTTGTATTTACTAATAAACCTATTTTAGATATTGTAGAATTTAAGGTTCAAGCCGTATGCCCTATAGAAGAGAAGCGAAACTGGTCGATACACCAGTGGAATGAAGCAGAGGCGTTAAAATTTACTAAAGTTTACCTAAAGAAGCTCTTACAAATTATGAGCATCTAATTCGCCAAAGTGGGACGCAAGATAGTTTTTTCAGATTCAGGTTAGTTGCGACAAAGAAATGATTTCGGAAATAATGTCTAAAAATGCAAGTGAGTAGTTTAAAATAAAGTATGTTTTTGGAAAAACTTTAACACAGTAAAGGTGTATTTAAAATACAATTACTGTATACTCGACTAATTAAATAGTGAATTGTACATACCTTGAAATTAAGTATGGCTTTTACAACGCTCGTGAGATAAGGTTTTTTTCACAGTTGCTAACTTTATCTTACTAATCGAGATGTAAAAGAGGCTTTACAAATAAGCGAAAAAGATTATACTAACTTAGCAGACAATATTATAGCGGACTGATTAATAGAAAATTGTCGGTACTACCGGCGGTAAGTCTGGTAAGTCTGGCGTTAAAAATTGCCATCGTTACTCATTTTGGCAATTTCACAGCTTCTCCCCAACTCAGCATAACCATAAATTTACTGCGGGACAACTTTCCCCGACTACGTACATATTATTTATAATGTAGATAATCCTAGTAAAATAATTCAATAAGCTCCGTAATTAATGGTCCAGGAATATTCAGCCCCTGAAGGCTTGTTAAATTTATTACAGTCTATGAATAATGGTGGTGCAACAGGAACTGGTATAGCAAAATTAGTTTCAATATCTCATAACTTACTTGGGCCTGTGATACCACCCGGAATTATTGAGTATGGTATTGGTATTCAAAATAACTTATTTGGTGATTATCCGGAACGTAAAGATCTTGCACCTTCTATAGTATTTTCAATTGTGTTTTTTATACTTGCCTTAGTTCATACGTTGATATTTATGATAAATATTTCTAGGGGACATTATTTTTATCTTTCTATAGGATGGATTTTCATTTGTATGTTGAAAATAGTTGCTTTCGCTTTGAGAGCAGTTTGGTCTACTGATGTAACTCAAATTCAAGTTGGTTTGACTAGTGAAGCTTTACTTATTGTCCCCAGTGTTATTATTGTTTCTTTGGACTTAATTTTAGCTCAAAGAATCTTTACTTGGAGACATCCTGTTGGTGGTTCAAGATGGTTATTCTGGAATTTTATGTTTTCTCTATATGGAATAGTGCTTTTACTTGTTGCTGCTACTATCTTTGCTGCTTTTGTGCCGTATCTTAACTTTTTAAGTATGGCAAACTATCTACGTTACAAACAAGTGGTCCAGGCCACTTCTATTATTGTTATTTTATATTCTTTAACTTCCATTAGTTTGATACTTTTATCTTATTTCTTTAAACCAACTTTAAAGGATGAAAATTTATATACCTATCAACCATGGTGGATTAAGTCATTTCATCCATTTTATTTCGTTGAACCATTTGCTGCTCAAAAAGCAGAAGAAACTTTTATGAAACGTAACCATAATCATCGTCATGCGATTAGAGTCATTGCTGCTACTCATCATCACTACAATCAAGTGGAAGGTTTAACAAATGAAAGAGGTACCCTAAATCAAAATTGGTCAATTATTATGATAAGTGTAACAACATTTATTCTTCTCATTGAATCTGTTCTCAGATGTGTTTCTGTCTTTCAAGCAAGACAAAAGAGATATCAAACGCAAATATGTAACTCTACTCTTATGTACATCATCTGGGGTTTTTTAGAAGCTTCCATTCATGTCATTTATATCGTGGGACGTGTGGATTTAAGATTTTACAGACCAGATGTCTTACCATTGAAAGTCAGGTCAATTGTCACAGCAGAACAAAGTTACTACCCCTCCGAAGATGAAGAGGAAGAGGATATTGACCCTGATGAAAGCTCCACTACAAGTAGTATACCCTCCGTTATTGATATGGAAAAGTCCCATGCACATTATCAACCAAATACTCCTCCTTACCCTACCACTCCTCTTCCTCATAAGACTGACAAACTTGATGATGAATCCGACTTTTACTTTTAGAGTTTGTAACAATTTCCGCCTATAATTCCCCGCATACATGCGTTTCCCAATTAGGAATTTTTTTGCAGCAGGTCTGTTTGGATGTATGAATTTTTCCAAAGAAAAATAAGTTAAATATAATTCTAGAATATACGACGTTACCAAATCAACATGATCCGTATCTATGTCGACATACAACTATGTAGTTTTTGTAAAATGTAACTTGGATTTTGGTAGAAGAGGAGCTGATGTTTCTCACGTGTAATTCATCGAGGCTTCGCTAATTATACAAACAATGTATCGAGCTTACATCGCCCATAACTTGCTTCCTATTTGAACTTCTAGCGGGGTCCGACGTCAAAAAACCAGACATATGATAATGACAGATGAAACGGCAGACGTTTAACCCAAAATGTATAATGATAAATTTTGTTGGCTCAAATTTGACAGGACACTATAAGTACTAACCTAAGTCATGACCCGATTATGGTAATTTTGATCGTTTAGATCACACTGTGATCTGTAGCTTTGATAGTTGTGTCACTTGTCCCAAACTGCCCTCCCTCGCTATAAAATTTCCTTTTGTGGCAGTCTACTGATTGACACATAACCTTACAACATGGTAAAACTGACATTACAGTACAGTATATAAATTTTTATACTGAAAGCGTAGGCAGATTGTTTTCAGTTTTGCAAGGTAATAACGAACTGAGAAAGAAAAGGGTGTAATTTCTCAAATTCAAACGATATGAAGCTATTCATTGACAGACCCCAAACTTGATGAGTCGGTTGGAATTGACTATTTGTTGTCGTTAAATACAATTTTACAGCTCATATTAAAGAATTGAATAATCTTTCGAGTAATACATTTGAAACTTACATAAATTTATGTCTATAACTATTTAAAGACTTAGTGACACTCTAGTCTTATCCCCAAAAGGTTGAATGAATGGGTTTAAAATGATTTAATACAATAAATAATTGAATAAATAAAATGAAATGATAACCCTACTCTTACTCTTTGGAAATGTCTCTTCCGAACATTGAAACTTTAACCCAATCTAAACAAACTAAAACTTGGTTCTTAACTGAAAGACACATATAAATATAAGCAGATCTCCAGAATAAGAAGGTTAAAGTACCACCTGAACTCACATTAGACCAATCACCCCATACTAAATCAGCAACAGCTCTTTCAGATCCAATATAAGCTAAAGAACCTTGATGATTGTAAGTGAAAATTGGTTGTTTTTCGTTTAATACAGTTAATTTCTTGGTTAATCTTTCAGTATTATCTTCAGGAGCTGGATGACTAAGTTGGTATTCTAAAGATTCAATCTCATGTAATTTAGAGAAGTAAGAACCTAAAAATATACCTTCTTGGAATGCAACTTGAGCAGTTGGAGCAAATTTAGTGAAAGTACAATCACCCAAAGCAAAAATATTTTTGGAACCATCAACTAATAATCTTTCATTAACTAAAACACCTCTTCTAGCATTCTTTTGTTCATCGATCTTAGAAATTAAATTTTGAGTAATTGGTCTTTGAGAATTACCAGTTGCCCAAATTAACATACCATATGGAATACTAACTTGATCAGCAGTACCATCTTCTTTTTTAACTTGAGCAATAACTGATTTATCATCAACCTTTTTAATCATGGTATTTGTTTTTAAATCAATATTAGTATCTTTGAAAACTTGGGCAGTATATTCAACTAATTTTTTGTTGAACATACTCAAAACATTTGGTAAAGCTTCAACTAAAGTAACTTTAATTTCAGAAGCAACTTCAGGCATCCATTTTTTCAAATCTTGATCAATATAATCTTGAAGTTCACCAGCTACTTCAACACCAGTTGGACCACCACCACA
The DNA here is from genome assembly GCA_030578455.1 of Metschnikowia sp. yHQL527. Classification (NCBI taxonomy): domain Eukaryota; kingdom Fungi; phylum Ascomycota; class Pichiomycetes; order Serinales; family Metschnikowiaceae; genus Metschnikowia; species Metschnikowia sp. yHQL527. The sequence continues at coordinate 164,462 of JAJMRR010000022.1, read as the reverse complement.
AACAACAATAGATAATAATCTCTTTCTTTCTGGATCACCTTTTGGTAAAATATTAGCAGCTTCAATAACATCCATTAATCTTTTTCTAATTTTGATTGAATCACTTACTTCTTTTAAGAAAGTTGAATGTTCAGCAACACCAGGAATACCAAAAGTAGATGGTTGAGCACCAACACCAACAACTAAATAATCATAATTCAAAGAAGTTGTAATTTCTTCAACTCCAGTATATTCAGCAACCGTAGATTTTGCAGAACCAGTATCTTTTCCAGAATGACCAGAATGAACCGTAGTAGATTGTTTAATAGTAATTTTATTATTGACAGGATCAATATCAGTTGCTTCAGCTTCTAAATAAATAACTTCACCAGGAGATTTACGAGTAATTGCTCTAACTGGTTCAATAATTGATCTTAATTCAACAGTACCAGTTGGACAAGAAGGTAATAAAGGAGTGAAAAGGAAATAATTTCTTGGAGAAACAACAACAACATTATATAAAGTAGTATCTAAATTTTTTAATAAAGAAATTGAACCCCAACCAGATCCTAAAATGACTAAAGTTTTCTTCTTTTGACCATTTTCAAATAAAGGAACTTGTTTTAATTGATCACTTGGATGTGATTCATTAAAAACTTTATAAGCAAGAAAAGCTAAACCACCGAAGAATGTTAAACCAGTAACTCTTTTAGTATTTCTCCAAGTATTTGAAATTAATTTAGCAGCAGTATTCCCTGGTTGCTTTGGAGGAATAGTAGCTAATTGTCTTGGAGATGTTGAAAAGCTTCTCCTTAAAGGAAGTGTAGCTAAACGAGAGACTCTTGGAATCATTATATATTTATACAATTTATTCCTGAGTTTTAAAATATATATTCCAGTAGTTTATATATTTATTCGAAAGATTAGGCTAGAGTGATTTTTAAAGGAAAAAATTGCGCGGTACAAATGAAAAATTTACGGGCTTTAGTATGAGAAAATCAGAACCTATGGGAAACATCACGCCGAGCCGTTTTATCAGTGAAAAATTCCTTAAAAAGAAAGCATAAATTGCTAAAAATTAAATATAGAATTATTAACTCAATTTTAGGTTCAATTAATTGTAATCATGAATTGATTATTACTTTATAGCAATATATAAAATTATTATCATAATTCCTTGTATAATTGAACACAGTTATAATTGGACAATTCATTAGCGGATCAAAAACCGTAAACGGACCGGTCCAAGTAATTTATTACAATCAGTTTCATTTTAGCCATTGGCGGATTTTAGTGGACTTTAGCACAATACCAAAGAATATGCAGCTGTCATAATTTAAATATTTTTCACCGGTTTCATTTTCCGGTTCAACAGTTTTTTATACCCGGTCGTACATGACATAATCTTTTGCATCTGTTTACATTCGATGTATTAACGTAATTGGCTAAATGATTTATCCGACCTTGATGGTGGTTTTTATCGGTTTCTTAATATCTGTCTTATCTCCAGTGCGGTCTATGATTGGTATTTCTCCGCTCAAGATATCGGGTGCTAACGCCGAGGATGCCAATGAATTTCATAATGAACTCAATGCTTATGGGGTTGAATAGCTGAACGGAAGAGTCCATTCAAGCACGCAACCGTGGAGAGTGGGCGTGTTGATGAATTCAATCTTTATGAAACCTATAAAACTACCCGAAGTCTCGGATCGATTAAATCTTGGTTCCGTCATATTAAGTATAGGCCATGCTAAGGTTAATCCGAAGATGACCCGATCCGTTGAGTTTTCTTGAAATGGAGTTTTGCTGCATGTGAAACAACTCAGTCGTAATGATATGATCATAAGTATCAGCTATCGTGTATTCTCACACGTATAACGTATGGTACTGGAATTGACACTCCCAGATCATCAAGTGAGTTACCTGATTCAGTGTAGTAAACTACTCGGAACTGTCAAAGTCCACTGTAGTCCTTTAAATCTTTAAATAAATCCAGTAACTCGCTCTTCGTTCCATCGATTGAGTTTTTCTCTCCGTAAATGATACTGTTTCCTACTCTGCTTGAATTTCTCTAAGAAATCTCCAATATTCGCTTCAGAATGGCCCTGTTGTCTGTAATCCCGTATAAGCTGAACCGATTCTTGGTTATTGGCTTCTACTAGCCTAGAATACTTAGCCCGAAGAAATTCTTGATTGAAATTGGCACTAAGTAGTTGAAACTGAATAGTTTCTAGATTTTGAAACTCGTTGTACATCGCTGTTATTTCCTTGATTTGCTTCTTGATTTGCTCTCCTGTTTGCTGGTACTCGCCCAACATGTCGATGATTTCATTCAATTTCTTTACTAGCTCATCTAATTCCTGATGAACGTTATCAATGTATTGTTCGTATCCTGGTAGCGTTTTGATATACCCTTTCACCAACTCATACAGGCCAGTGAATTGCGCAATTGTGTCAGCAGGTAACGACGAGAGCTGTTTGGGTAATGGGAATGGTTTGAGAGCCTCGATAGTCAAGGGTGAAATGCTCATTTCGGCGATGCTGGAGTAGTCAGAATTATTTCCTCGACTTGTGATATTGAGGTTATTTGGCGGGTGCACGGGTTTACAATCAAATAATAATGACTATAGATTTGACTATTACTATAGATATGACTAAATTAATGCTATATGACTTTGCAATCACTGCAACTACTGCTAGACTAGATCATGCACTGGAGCTTCTCCAAATTCTTGACGTTTCTTTTTGCTTGTTCTCTTTCCATCCTTGCATTAGCTGACTTTCTAATTCTCTCACCATACTTAAATAAAACTATAGGGAAAGGTACACCCAAGACCAAGGCGATGATAGCAAACATGGTATTAGCCCAGCCGTAACCGATCTTGGCATACATGATATTGGCAAAAAGTGGAAAACTGAATCCGAAAAAACTTCTGAATACTGCTGCTGCTGCAACCGCACTGGCTGCAAATTTAATACTGTCAATTAACATATTTTGAAGTGCCTGGAATACACAACAGAATGAAAAGGCAAATATTGCAGATGCAACAGAGGGAACAATCCAATGCATCTTGTATTCTACCGACCAACCGAAAAGTAGAAGAGAGAGTGGGATTAAAAAACCCGTATTTACTATAAGGCATGGAAGTCTGAATTCTGGTTTGGGAATTCCTCCGTTTTTTTTGGTTAAATGCTGATACACTTTTTGTAAAGCAAATGTCCAGAAAACGACTCCTAGAATGAAGCCAATCCCCATGGGTAAATACATTAAACCAACTGTTCCCTTGTCGAATCCATATTTATCACCGTATATGGTTGGGAAAGTAACAATCATCAAATACATGAATCCGTAAATGAAAGCCATGAAACTACCCAAACCTATAACTGTTGGATGAGTAAAAAGCAATTTGATTGGCCTGGTGACTGTGAGTTTCATCTTATCAAAAGTAGTCTCTCCGTTAGCAATCTCATAAAATGTATGTAATTTTGGATTACCAGTCTGCTTTCTCAACTGTTTGGCTTTTTTCCTTAATAAATTCGGAGCGTAACTTTCTCTGTAGAATATAGTTCCGACTATAGCAAGACTAGCATTGAAAATACACAACACGTAAAGTACCCATCTCCAGTGCATGGACTGAACGACGAATCCACCAATCACAGGAGCAATCACAGGACCAAGTAATGGGAGTAAAGCAACACCAGCAAGACTAACATTTCTAGATTTTGCATCAAACAAGTCAGAAACAACCGCTGGTGATATATTTAATGCACTTGAATTGAATAGACCCGAGAAAAACCTACAGATAAGCATCTGGGTAGTATTTTGAGAGAAAGCACAACCAAGATTGAAAAACAAAGAGAGCCAGCAACTGGCATCAAGAACTGTTTTTCTTCCAAGTCTATCGTCTTCACTAAGTGGAGCTATAACTAAAGGTCCAAAGGCCCATGCAAGAATTTGAATGGAGACCACCATGGCGGAAATAACGCTGGAGGTTATGCCAAATTCCTCAGAAAGCGACGACAATGCTGGTGATAAAATGGATGAAGACATTGGTGGAAGTAATGTGTATAAGGAAGCAAATAATATAACATATGCCTTAGAAGCAAGTGGCCAATTACGTGGATCTTCTGGATCATTTACACCCTTAAAAGTGATTAATTCAGGATCAATATTTTCGAATTCTATACCTTCTTTTTGGGAGTCAACCCCCTTGTATTCTTCAGAGAATCCCGGCTCTTCAAACTGCACACTCTTTTCGTCCTCACCAAATCTTATCAATTCTTCTTGTTCCATATCATGAGGAATTCTTGCAGCCAATTCACTTAAAATAGTTTGTCTTGTATCTACTCTTTTCATTTCGATCTCTTCCGAGTCCATATCACCAAATATTTCATTTTGACTGTACCCTTCAACATCAAGTGATTTTCTGAATGAATTTCTTCTACTTTTTATACTGGTTTTGTGACCAGTAAATTGCTGGGGTACATCACCAGTCTCTAAAGAAGATGATGTGAATGCAGGTTTTATTTCACTAGACGAATCGGAATAACTCATTTTGTAATTTTAAATCTACAACCTACAAAATATCTGACAAAATGGCTTTCTTTTATTTAACAGAATTTTCACTTTAGCTATCCGATGTGTTTTTTTGCAGCCCAATTAATGTATGCGATAAATTTTTTACTACGGCAAGTCTCGGTTATTGAGGGTATATACCGAAATCCTGGAATAACCGATAATTTTTCACTGTCAAAAAAACATAGCCAACAGCCTTTCAATATTGTGGCATGGTTGTGATTTCCGAAATATTTGGTATTTAAAGCTGTCAAATGTACAAAGTTAGAAAACGCCATTCAAGAATTTTTATACTCCAAAATTTAACTTTAATTCTTAAGCAAAGTTCGTAACTCTTGGCTGAATGTACTGATTGTGATGATGTTCTGTGCTACGACTGTGACTGAAATACTACAGGTATTACAATTTCTAACGATATGTTCAAGTAAAATACATTATCAAAAAATGTGATGCAAAAGTCTATAATTATAATAGCGAAATATTTAATTTTCGTCATTTTCTCTTTGGTCTTTATTTTCCTGATTATCTTTATTTTCACTATTTTCGTTGTTTTCTTTATCATCTTTTTCTTCTTCGTAAACAGTAACACCTCCATGAGCTTCAGCATATGAAACACAATATAATTGACTTCCATCCATTGCACATTCATTATTGAATGTATGACCACGAGGTTGAAACATTGAATCATCTTGAACGACAGTACTTTCGTCGTATAATGAAGGTAAATGTAAAATATAATTTAAAAGTCCACTAACATGAACAATACTAACATCTGCATCTGCAGCAGATAATGTAACACCCATAAAATCATTAAAATAGACATCATGAAGAGATTCTTGTCTCTTTTTATGTTCAATTTTTTCAACCTTCATAGCTTTAGCATCATCTAATTCTTCATTTGTAGGAACTTTATGAAAATATTTCCTACCATAAGAAACGCCTGCTTTAACAATTGAATCAATATTCCAATATGCAATTGAATTTGGAATTAAAACATTTCTTCCTGAACAAAGTGGTGCAGGTTCAGTTTCTTCAATTAAATGACCATCATCATTAAGTTTTGGTGTTGTCCAAGCTGGAACAAAAGCATTAAAATCAAAATATTCTGAAACATGACCAATTTTATAATAAAATTTTTTAGTTTCTGGATTATAATCTTCAACTAAAATCATCATATTTGGTCTATACATTGATTCACCACATCCACATTTATTTAAATGAGCACGAGCCCAACCAATGTAAACTTGTCTATTTTCAGGTAATTTAAATTGATCAATAATATGTTGAGGAACTAATTCATCAAATGGAACTTTAACTAATTGAGTTCCACCTCTTAATGGACCAACATAATCATAATCTTCTTTAACAGGTTTTTGAAGGAAATCACAAACACCAGTTTCAATTTCACAAGTTAAAATTTCTAATGGATCAATTGAATAAATAAAATTAATTCTAGTAACACCAAATTTTGCAGCATCAGCTTTTGCATTCATTGGATTAATTGATGCTTCTGAAGTATTTGTAAAACTTATAAAAGGAGTCCAATTTTTTTCTATATTTGCCCAAGGTTCATCTCTTTTTCTTAAAACCTTAAGTTGATTTGAAAAAGGTAAATATTGATGCATAACTCTTTTAACAAGTTTAACACTTTTCATATTAAAAACAATAATTGGTTCTTCAAACCCAAGAGGATTGGTTCTAACTAAAATTCTTGGATCTTCAGGCCCCCAATAAAATTTATTATCTTGAGTATGTAATAAATATTCCACTGGGATTGGTAAAAAAGAAGGATATTCAACATCTCTAAAAGCGATTGTTTTATCTAAAATAATTTCAGTAACTGAACCATCAGCATTTAAAACATTTTGCATTAAATTTTGAACATAAGGAATTGTTAATTTTTTTGAAGGAACTTCATTCCAATTAACATCGAATAGTTGAATATATAAGAAAGAAACGAATGATTTATTTGGAATTCCTGAAGGAGAATAAAGGACTCTACTAACCATGAAATGTAAATTATATTGAGGAAGCCAAACAGAAGAACCACCAAATCTAAACCATTGTTTTTCTTCAGGAATAGTTGGTTTAAATCTATCATGAGCTTGTTGAATAATTTTAGCATATTCAGAATTTTGACTTAAAGCATTTTGAATTTTTTCAAAATCTGCTTCTAAATAACTTTGAGAAGAAATTTTAAAATCTCCAGTAAATTTTAAATCTCTGCAAATATCTTGTTTAATAAATTCATAATCAGTTGATTTATCACCAATTAATTTATGAGGATCAGTATAAGTTGTTAAAGAAATTGATTTATAAAAAGATTCTTGAGTCATTGTTTTATTTATTGGAATTGAATTAACTAAATCAACTTTATTATTTTCAAAATATGCTAAAGCTGATTTATAATTTAAATCATGTGAATTTTTATAAGGATTTACTAATGATGGTATCATACCTTTTAAATATCCTTTTGTTTCAGAAAATTTATTTGAAAATGTTGATGTACTATTAACTGGTGAAAGTTGACTTAATGGATAATCTGACAGAATTATTAATAATATCAGAACTGTACAAAATACTGCTACTAGTAGAAGTAGCCTAATGTACTTTCTTCCATACATTAAAGAAATAAATTAAATCAATTGAGAACACGAATTTGGAAAAAAAACTAGTATAAAATATTTGATTAGCAAATGACCTCGGATTTTGGTGTAGCAAAAACTAACAAATAAGTCAATAACAAATAAGTCAATTACAAATAAGTCAATAACAAACAAGTTAATTTAAAATATTAATTGATAAATTAATGTACTAAGATTTAATTAACTTACTGAAAAACTAGTTATTAATTTAATCTAAAAAATACCCACACTGGAACGATGATTAGAGGATTTGAACGGAAACACGACCTGTTCGTTGGCTGTACCTGAAACAACTTTAACGAGAGTACGCGCTATGGCTGCGAGTGCGTGCATTTTAGATGGAGGCTGTAAGTTGTGTAAGCCAATAAGGTGGATGGTTTAGACAATGAGGTGGATGGCGTTGACAATGAGGTTGATGGCGTTGACAATCGAGGTTAGCTAAGCAGAGTTGCTTTAATTGCAGCTGACTTATCAATTGGAGATGGTTGTAATTACAGCTGGCTTAAGCAAGTTGGCTTGAGACTCTCATTTTTGCGTGGCAGTTTTGCATCTTCTGCACCTCGCTGCACCTCAAAACTTAAACGTTCGCTAGCAGACCATCTGACCATAAGACTTGCCAGCTAAATTGGCTCATCTATAATTTTGTTAGTTTAATACAGTTGATTGGTTTACAAGATGTGTTCGTTTAATACATAATATATAGTACTGTTAATGTTAGTTACCAACGCCACGGTATTTAGCTCCAGTTTTTCTTTTTCTCCTCTCTCCCTATCCCTCACTTTTGTCCTTTCTCTTTGTCATCATCTTTCCTCTGTGATTTTGAAAGTGATTGCTCTATCAAATCAATAGAATTTTCAACTTCTTTAAAACTCATTCCACAACAAAGTGAAATTAATTTACAATACTTGTATAATTTATCGTGCTTAGGGAAATTTCCAATAATTGAATCATTCTTATCTTCTATTGCCCTATTCTCTTTAAATTCATCAGGTTTTTCTGTACTTTCTTTGCCTTTTTGTAATGGTATATCAATGGTAGCTGGTACTTGAGCTTGTTTATCAACAATTTCTTTAGTAATTCGTTGTCTTTTAATAATTTCTTGTTGTAATTCAATGGCTAACTTTAATGATTCTTCATTAGTTTCTGTATCAATAATACTCTGTTGAAGTTTATTACTTATTAGTTGCTCATTGGCTCCAATATATGAAATAACTTTCTCTTGATACTCTTCTCGTTTAGTAAGAAATTGGAAACTTAAATCATTTACAAGTCTATCAATTTCTTCTTGAATTAATTCATCTCTGGTATTATCAATTAATACTAAAGATCCTCCATTATTACCTTCTTTTTCACTTTCTTCTTCATCTTCTTCTTCTTCTTCTTCTCCATCATTTTGCGTGGTGGTTATTTCTGGATCTTCTTTCTTTTCTTCCTTAATTTTTTCTTTTTCATCTTCTTCACCTTCTAATTTTTTAAAATCTCCATCAAGTAAATATTCAAGTTTAAATATCTTAAGAATATCCCGTTGTGATTCTAATTTTTCTAAATTAACTGATTTTAAAAAATTTATAAAATCAAGAATCTTTCTATCTTTATCTCGTAATTCTTTATCCATACTAAATGATAATTCTGTAAGTTTTTCTGTTATTATATTAGCAGTAGAATTTTGTAAGTTAATTGCCATAGTTGAATAATATAATTGTGATTGGAAACTGGTACTTGATGTTGATCCAGATCCATTTTTATTACCATTACTGGGTACCATCACCATTGGTCTTGACTCTCCATTAAAATCTTCTACGTCTCCTTCAGTAGGATCTAGACGTAACACATAATTATGAAATGCTAAATAATCCTCAACTGTATGGTGAACAAGATTTCGAAGTGAAAAATCAATAAATTTATGATACTGAATGAAAAGCTTAATACACTTTTTATTCAAATTATAACTGACAATATGGAAAGCAGTATTCCCATCATTATCTTGATGATTTAAAAATTTCGATATAAAATCATTTTTATCATCTGGTCCAAAATTACCCGAATTATCGTGTCCCAGATCTTGAATTTCCACAAGTTTTTTCAATAACGCTTCCATATAATACTTCGAGAATCGTTCCTTTTTCTTATTTTTATTTTGTTGTGTAGACTTATCTCCATTTCCTGAATCATTGACAAGTGCAATATGATGAAGAACAGTTTTACCACTATTATCAACTGTCAAAATTGAATTAAATAAAAGATCTAGAAGTGTTGAATAATTCCTTAATTGATAGGAATTTATAAATCTAACCAAAAACATCAAGGGAGTTTCTCCTTTAGTATTTCTTATTTCTGGATTTATGAAATTTGAAAAAATTGATAAAAGGAATTCAATTATAGTAACATTACCCATTGAGCAAGCCCAATGGAAAATTGAATTACCTTCAGCATCAATTGGTTGATTTATATTAATTTTTGATAGTGGCTCAGGTGGATTAAGTAATTTTTCAGGTATATCAATTGAATTAAATCTTACTTTACCTGGAACCTCACTTGAATTAGCATGATTACTTGCATTATCACCAGAAAGGTAATCTAATAAAGCTTTAAAATAATCAGCATATATGCTATCAAGACCTGGAGTTTGATGATGGTATTGTTGTAATGAATAAGGTTCTTGATTGAATGTTATACTTCCATTTAAACTAGGAAGATGAGGAAGATGATTTTGATGAGAACTTGAAGGTTGAGAATTACCATAACCAAGACTATTTCTATGCTGAACAATTCTTTCAAATGAATCTCTAGGAGTACCGAAAAGTTCTCTTACGCTCATTAATTCATCATCATCATGATAACTTCTCAGATATCCCGAAGGACCAATTGGAGTAAGCAGAGTACCCTTTTGGGACATATGATTATGAATCATTAAACTATTATCATCATCATCTTCATCATCATCTTCATCACTATCAACTAATTCTAAATCACCATTTTTCACTGTCATATTACTTGCCATAACTTGTAAAGCATCTTGTTCAGTATCTTGACGATTTAAATTTGGCTGATTAAAAGATTCACCACCATTTTTTGATATTGAATTATTAAAGGTACCAATACTTGGACCTGATTCTAACGGAGTTGTTTTTGTTTGTCTTAAAGAAGGTTTTGAAGTATTATTTGATAAAGTAACTCTTTTAGGTCTCCCTCGTTTTTTGGGAGGTTCAGTTGTTACAGGAGTTGTAGTCAGACTTCTTGATCTTTTTGAATTTGAAAGTTTTACATTATTATAATCAACAGAAGTATTTGATTGTCTTTTCGCTATATTTGAAGCAGAAGCATGACTATGTTTTGGAGCAGGAGGAGGTAGAGCAGATTTCCCTTCAATATAATTAAATTCAAATATTGGTTTTAAAATATCATAAACTTCAAAAGATTTTGCAATATCTGCACCTAATTCAAGAGGAACATAAGTACCTTGATATTTACCATAACCACCTTGAACTTTTTCATGAATTCCAGTTTGAACATCTTTTTCAAGAATTCTTGTTCTTTTTGCTTTTGGAAATTTTGCAATTTTTAAAATATGAGTTGCATTAATCCAAGAATCAAGTTTCCTTCTCATAATTGGACCTTCAGATGTAACAAATTCAAATACTGGAACATTTGAATAAGTTGCTGAATATATTTGATCATTTGATTTTTCAGTTACCATTTTAATTACAATTAAAATTGTATGAACTTAAGAAATATAATGGTTAAATTAATAATAATACAAGAATTAAATGATAATAATATACAAATAAATCTGATAACTAATGATCAGAATAATTTAAAAAGAATATCAATCTCAAATGAATTGATACTAAATTAATTTAAAGATTTTATCCAACGATTTAATTGACTGAAATAATTAAATGAAATTCCGTTTGGAGGTTGAATTTTTGAGATGTTCTTTTCCCTGTTGTTTTCCCTTTATCGGGCTTATATGCAGTATTTTGACCGCGACATCTTCACGTAACCTCTGGAGCAAAATGACAGTATAAGACAGTAGATGGTAATTTAAAGGTTAATTTTAAATGGTAATTTATTAGATATTTTATGTAGTTACTTCAATAATACTTTGAGTAACCTATAAAGAATGAAAAGAACTAAAATGAGAAGAAATCCTATTAAATAAATAGCATATTTTAAGAATTGCTTCATTGTTGAATGAGAAGATTGTGCTTCAGTTAATGGGATACTAACAACATGTTCAGCAGCTTGAAAACAAACATCTCTTCTTTTAATTAATTTACAATCATTAGCATCAATATCTCTTTTCAATATAGCCTTCCCTAGAAGTATACTAGTATATTGTTGTAATGATGGATCAAATGTCATAAAAGCAGTATATAAAATTATTGATTCACGTTCAATTCCACTTGTAATTTTTTCAATTTTTCTTAATTGTTTTAAAACATTGGCATCTAATCCATTAATTATCATGGTTTGATCAGCTATGGTTGTTAATCTAAATAAATATAATGATTTTATTAAAGATTTTTGAATAGTTTTAGTTTGAACAAGTAAAAATGGTATAAGTAATTTTTTTAAATTATCAAAATTATTGAAGAAAAAATCGATACAATTAAGATTTTTAATAATTATTTCAAATACTTCATTACAGCTTTCAAGTATAAGTAATGTAATATTTTTAATATCATTTTCATAATTTCTATCTTGCCAATTCCGAGATTTAAAATTTGGCAGATTAATATCAAATTCATTAGTATAAATTGTATTTTCTCCAAATACCTTATTTAAATCCTCTTCAAGTTTTAGTAGTGACATTTTGGTCTTATTGGTCATTAATGTTATATCATCATAGCTTGGAATTTTTCTTAATAATGAACTATAAATGGTTATAATATCACTATAAAGATGAATAATATTTTTAAGATTAATTAAAAATTTGTATGTGGTTTGATTCAAACATATTTTAAATAGACTCAGATGTGAAAGTATAAGTTGCCTATCTTCAACACTCAACTCTTCCTCGATACTTATCTTTCTATCTCCTATAGTATAGGTCATAATGATTGATGGCTTTTTTACCGATGGAGTGAAAAAAAAAGTATTATTTCGCACATACTCAGCAATCTCTTAGATAACACTACTTATTATGGGACTATTCAATTTATTTAATTCAAAGACTTTTGATCCAGAAGTTTTCGAAAAACATTTAACTCAATTAACTCAGAATATATCAAAAGTTCAAAGACAAATTAATCAATTGAAAAAGAAAAAATCTTCAACTGATAATTCTTTATTACTACTACTTATTAGTGCATATATTATAATCCTTGCTATAACATATCAAAATGTTCCTCCAGATATCATTGGAGGTCATGGAAAGGCATATAACTACTTTACACATCAATCCAGGAGATCTTTGTTATTAATTCTAGGATTTCCACTAGTAAGTTACGCCTTGATATTCTTAATCAATTGGCTATTTGATTTCTTAATTGCCATGAGACAAGATTACTTTGAATCACTAAAAGATAAGCACAATAGTAAGATCGAAGAGTTGAAACAAATCACAAACTTCAATAGAACTAATGAACTTCTTGATAAGTATGGAAATTCAATCTCTAACCCAAATGTTTCTAAACTGGATCGTTCAAAGTCAAAACCGCAGCAATCTCACAATCAACAACCTTCAGATTCAAATCCTCAATTCAAACCACAGCCACCAGCCTCCAATATTTTGTCTCCGCCATCAGATCCAAAGCCGGCTTTTGGTCCTGAAGATATCGCAAAACCTGTCACGCCGTCCTCGAATCAAAGAACGTTCCAAGATCGAATTCTAGACTACATAATTGGATCTGACAATAATGAAAGTGTAGAAACTAGGTATGCACTTATTTGTGCTCGTTGTTTCACCCACAACGGTTTAGCACCGCCTGGGTGCCAAAATCCACTTGAAGTTCAATATATTTGTCCAAGATGTGGGCTTGTAAATGGAATGAAACAGGAAGTGTCAATTGACGATCACAAAATAATTGAAACTGACTCTAATGAGGAAATGCCTTCAAGCAACGCTGCATCTGACTCAACAGAAGGTCTGAAAGACCCACTTGTTAAAGTTTCGTCTCGTGAAGAACTTGATACGGAGACTCCTCTAAATCCTGTTGGAGAATCTTCTTCGAAATCTTCTTTTGAGCCTTCTTCAGAAGCTACGCCTGCTACGTCTCCCTAGGATTACTTATATATAGATACACGAATTAGTTTACGCCGAATATATTAGCTATTTATCTAAGATAATTCCATGATGGCGTTGACAATGTCACCTTCATGTTTTCTTAAAGCTTTAACAGCTTTACCTCTAGAAACATTGGCTTGTTCAATAATGATATCGATGTCTTTAGCATCTAAACCAGATTCGTCAATTTCACCTTCATCTTCTTCTTCTTGTTTATCTTCAAGAGAAGCAGCTTGTAAATCAGCAGTAATTGATTCAGGAGATTTATCAGCTGGAGCTTCAGAACCTTCTTGTTCAGCAGCAGCGGCAGCAGCAGCAGCTTGAGATTGAGCAATTCTAGCGTTCATGTCATCAACTTTAGCTTCACCGAAAACAACGTAAGTACCAGCATCAGATCTGTAAACAGCTGGATTGTCAATGGCGTAAATTAAGTTACCTCTTTGTTTGAAAGTAACTCTGGTAATACCTTTAACTTGTTTTAAGTTTAATTTTTTAACGATTTCTCTAGCTTTCTTTTCATTTTTAGAGATGATGGTGACATCGGCACCTTGAGGAATTTGTTCAGTAGACATTTTGTTAATAAAGATTAATAGTTGTTAAATCGTATAATTGAGCGTCCAAAATTTTTCACTTTCTCCAGACGTCGTGCGCCGGTCGACGCTGATGTGTGAGTTGTCTGCGATATGCGACATGCGATTTATGTCGCGCTTTAGCCGATGCAACCCTCAAGGTAGATGGACTCCAAATGTGTAGAACAGGAAGATGGTAGAGCGACTAGAGTGTTTTACGTGTTCTGTAAGTCAGGGTATTTGACTCCTGATGTTGCGGTGTTGCATTCAGAATTTGAGTGGTGTAAAAAAAAAAATTCATGGGGCAAATCATTAAGTGAATATCTGCTCTGCAAGTCGTTGAATTCTTTCGCTACTCAAAAGTTGTATTTGATAGATCTATTCTTGCATTTATCCTCCTGCTTCTTCTCCTGCTTCTTCTATTGCCTCTACTCCGTCTTCTTCGTCTTTTCACTGGCAGCTGAGTTGGTTGGCTGCTGGTGTCTTCCTGTTGCAGCCATGCAGCTATGCAAGCATCCCGCGCACGCCCTGCTGCATTTAGACGGCCCCAACCGAGTCACGTGCGAGACGGCTGCTAGCAGACGGGGTTAAACCGGTCCGAAATCAGACTCTCACCTATACTAAGCATATTTTAAAGTGAATTATCAACTTCGCCGGTCTTATCTCTGTGCATCATCAGCATCATTTGATAGTGATTCAAATCATTCTCTCTGAAAAACTCGGAACTTTCCATGTTTTTCCCGTGTTTTACCGGACACAATTTGCAACCTTATCCTCACTTCGGCCGTTCCGGAACACGGAGATTACTCATGCCGAATCAAATTCCGGTCGCAAAGGCTTACTTATTAATATTCATGTTTATACAAATTTTAACTACATATTATTCACCAAATTGCATATAATCTTTATCTTTAATTAGTTAACTTGTCTATTTTTCAACTTAAAATCCTAGCAATAATTGCACTGCTATTATATATAGTTTATAAATTATAAATTTTTTTTATTTTGCTATAATAAAATAAGATAAGTTAAAATGTCAGGGTCATCTCATTACTCTTCTAATTCACAAGAGGATAGTAATGGTGATGAGCAGAAACATTCTAATCCTACATTAAATCAAACTGAAAAGCCTAATTCTGATAAAGAAACTGATACTTATAATCTGGAAATTGAACAAAATAATGAAAAATCCCTGGATATTCAAAGTAACTTAGTTCCTGGTAAAACTAGTAAATTTCAAGTTAAAGATCTTATTGAAACTCAACCACCAAATTTTAAACTGAAATTTCAACTTTTTTTATATAATAAAGGATTAGGTTCAAGACCTGAATATTTAAATGAAATTTATAAAAATACTCCTAGATACGTTTATTTTAATCAACAACTTGGTGATGGTATGACATATCCAAATTCAGATCTACCTATTAATCAGTATCCTCGTAATAAAATTAGAACAACAAAATATACCCCAGTATCTTTCCTACCTAAAAATATTTTTTTTCAATTCAAAAATGTTGCTAATACTTATTTCTTAATTTTAATTATTCTTGGTGCATTTCAAGTTTTCGGAGTTCAATCACCTGGTTTAGCAGCTGTTCCTCTTATTGTTATTGTTTGTATAACTGCAATTAAAGATGCTTTTGAAGATTATAATAGAAGTTCAAGTGATAATGAATTGAATAATTCTCCAATTCATTTACTTCAAGGTATTGAAAATCCTAATGTTTTATCTGGAAACGTAAGTCCATGGAGAAGATTCAAGAAAAAATGTTCAGCTGGTACCAGAGTTGTTTCAAAAGGTATTAAAAAATCTTGTATAATGATATTTGGTAAAAAACTGAAGAAGCAAGAATTTATAAGAAATGAACATCATCAAGATGATCTAGCACTTCATAGAGTTTCAACCATTGTTTCTGACCTTTCATTCAATCCTGAAACTGGAAGACCTTCAACCGCTTCAAGACCAAGAAAATCTCAACATCGTAATCGTCAACCAAGTTTCCCATTACCTAATAGTTTATTAAATCCAATTAATCGAGAAGAATTAATTAAAGCTGAAAAAATCAATTCAACTTTTAAAAATCGTCGTTGGAAAGATATTAGTGTTGGTGATATCATCAGAGTTCGTCAAAATGAAGAAGTTCCTGCTGATATAGTTGCAATTTCAACATCTGATTTAGAAGGTAATTGTTATATTGAAACAAAAAATTTAGATGGTGAAACAAATTTAAAGAATAAAAATTGCTTACATTGTGGTGGATCTGATAATTTAAAACATTCATCAGATTTAGGAGCTGCAAAATTTTGGATAGAATGTGATGCTCCAAATAGTCATTTATATAATTTTAAAGGAACAATTCATTATGAAAATTTTGATGATAAAGGTCATTTAGTCAATTCAGATGAAAAGGAAGCAATAACAAATGATAATGTTTTACTTCGTGGTTCAACTCTTAGAAATACTAAATGGGTAATTGGGGTTGTTGTTTATACTGGAGATGAAACAAAAATTATGTTAAATTCAGGAATAACTCCAACAAAACGTTCAAGAATTTCAAGTGAATTGAATTTATCAGTGATTATTAATTTTTCACTTTTATTCATTTTATGTTTTGTAAGTGGGTTGATTAATGGATTGTTTTATGATAAGAAGAATGTTTCAAGACTTTACTTTGAATTTAAAGCATATGCTCCAACAGCTGCTACAAATGGTATTTTAATGTTTTTCGTGGCTTTGATTATTTATCAGTCTCTTGTACCAATTTCTCTTTATATTTCAGTTGAAATTATCAAAACTTTACAAGCGTTTTTCATTTTTTCCGATGCTAAAATGTATTATGAAAAACTTGATTTCCCATGTACTCCAAAATCATGGAATATCTCTGATGATTTAGGTCAAATTGAATACATTTTCAGTGATAAAACTGGTACTTTGACTCAAAATGTTATGGAGTTCAAAAAATGTACTATTAATGGAGTATCTTATGGTATTGCATATACTGAAGCAAAACAAGGTGTTGATAAAAGAGCCGGTTTAGATATTGTTAAAGAAGCAGAGAAATGGAACTTGAAGATATCTCAAAATAAGTCAACAATGATTGAAAACTTGAGGAAACATTATAAGGAGGATATAAATGAAGAAGATATTACATTTGTTTCTAATGAATACGTAGAAGATACTTTTATTAAGAAAGATGCTGTTCAAAAAGCTGCAAATGAAAGATTTATGAAAGCTTTGGCTCTTTGTCATACTGTTGTTACTGAACAAAATGAAGAAAATCCTGAATTAAAAGATTTCAAAGCTGAATCTCCAGATGAAGCTGCTTTAGTTTCAGTTGCTAAAGATGTAGGTATAGTTTTCGATGAAAGATTAAGAAAATCTGTAATTGTCGATGTTTATGGAGAAAAACTTGAATATCAATTACTTGAACTTATTCCATTCACCTCTGCAAGAAAAAGAATGTCTTGTATTTTAAAATCTCCAGAAGGGAAGATTTTCCTTATTTCAAAGGGTGCAGATACTGCAATTTTCCTGAGACTTGCTAAAGATGATGATGAACAATTGATTAATAAGACGGCTTTACATCTTGAAGATTACGCTAAAGAAGGTCTTAGAACTTTATGTATAGCAGAAAAAGATTTAGATCCAGCATATTTTGAAGATTGGTTAGCTCGTTATAAAGATGCATTATCGTCAATTGAAGATGATCGTGAAGAATTAATTGATAAACTTGATGACGAAATAGAACAGGGATTAAGTTTACTTGGTGGTACTGCTATTGAAGATCGTTTACAACAAGGTGTTCCTGACTCGATTGCAATTTTAGCTAATGCTGGAATTAAATTATGGGTTTTAACTGGTGATAGAATTGAAACTGCCATTAATATTGGATTTTCATGTAATTTATTAGGAAACGATATGAAACTTTTAGTTGTTAGACCTGATGAATCGGATTCAAGTAATCCTAATCATGTAGATGGTTTAATTACTAATTACTTGAAGGATGAATTTAATATGTCTGTATCAACAAGACAAGAGATTGATTCATTAATTGAAGAAGCAATCAAAGATCATTCAACTCCAACTTCTAATCATGCCCTTATTATTGATGGTGCAGCATTAACACTTGTATTTGAAGAATCTGATGATCCACAAATTCAAGATTTACGTCGTAAATTTTTATTACTTGGGAAACAATGTAAATCAGTTATTTGTTGTCGTGTTTCTCCTTCACAAAAAGCTGAAGTTGTTAAGGTTGTAAAAGAAAATTTGAAAGTTATGACTTTAGCTATCGGTGATGGTGCCAACGATGTTGCAATGATTCAAGCATCAAATGTTGGTGTTGGTATTGCGGGTGAAGAAGGTCGTCAAGCAGTCATGTCTTCTGATTATGCTATTGGACAATTTAGATTTTTAGTAAGATTATTACTTGTTCATGGAAGATGGTCTTATAAAAGATTAGCGGAAATGATTCCTTGTTTTTTCTATAAAAATGTTGTATTCACCTTAACTTGTTTCTGGTTTGGTGTTTATAGTGATTTTGATGGTTCTTATCTTTATGAGTATACATTTTTGATGTTTTATAATTTAGCTTTCACTTCATTACCTGTGATTGTTTTAGCCGTTTTAGATCAAGATGTTTCAGATACAATTTCTTTAGTTGTTCCACAATTATATAGAAGTGGAATTTTAGGTAAAGAATGGTCACAGTATAAATTTGCTTGGTATATGTTTGATGGACTTTATCAATCAGTTATTGCATTTTTCTTCCCATACTTATTATATCGAGTTTCATTTCAAAATCCTCTTGGATTACCAGTTGATCATAGATTTTGGATTGGTGTTGTTGCAGTTTGTGTTTCTGTAATGTCTTGTGATATTTACGTTTTATTACAACAATATAGATGGGATTGGCTTTCATTGTTAATTTATGCATTATCAATTTTAGTTGTTTTCTTTTGGACTGGAGTTTGGAGTGCCGATATTTATGCTGGAGAATTTTATAAAGCAGGAGCTCAAGTTTTAGGAACTTTAGGATGTTGGTGTTGTATTTTCATTGGAGTGCTTGTTTCTGTTTTACCAAGATTTACTTATGATTTCTTATGTAAAAATTTTGCTCCAAGAGATATCGATATTATAAGAGAACGTACACGTCAAGGTGCATATATTGATTATCCTGAAGGATATGATCCAACTAATTTAGAAGATATTGAAAGACATAGAATTTTAACACAAATTAATAATGGTGATAATGAATTATTAGAAAAAATTGAACAAGCAATTGGAAATGAAAACCCTCAAGATCCATTTGAAGATCATGAACATGATAATGAAACTGGATTCAAAACAAAATTTAAATCTATCAAAAGAAGAGCAACTCTTCAAAGATCAAGAAGAAATACTCTCAGATCAAGATCTGGTACACTTAGTGAAACTGAAAGACATAAACATAATCAACAATTACTTAGTAAACCACTTAATCTTCAACAATTAAGACTTGAAATGATCAGAAATGGTGAATATCAGACATCTCGTAATTCATTAGAAAGAATTGATACCACTCATGATTTACCTGGTTTAACTCAAGCTGAAACACTTCTTTCGTATCATAAACGAAATTCTATAAATTTTGATGCAAATCAGTAAATACTGATGCAAATCAATACATCCTTTAAATTTCTTCCGTTAATCGTTATTTCTTGTATAGTAACTACATGTTTGTTTAAATTAGTTGTTAGTAGATGGTTTGAACCTTAAGTACTGTAGATTTGTAGTTTTCGTAAATTTTCGATATCTACTCCATTTTTTTCTGCAAAATTCTCTAAGTATTTACTTTTTTGTAACTACTCTGTAACTACTCTGTAACTACTCTGTAACTACTCTGTAACTACGTAGATTTCAAAAAATTTCATTTTTGATGGTTTCTGTTACATTCCGAGACCATGAACTTTTTTGAGCTTTTCACTTTTTTGAACTTTTCACTTTTGAGTCTCACTTTAATCTAGTCTTTCATCATGTTCAGTTTCTCCATCATCACTCCTGATGAAGAGAATTCTTCGTGCAAGGCATCATTGCTTGTGTTCGATAATGAACTTAAGATTTTGGCAGATCCTTGTTGGAATGGTGAAAATCCTGATAGTATTAAATTTTTAGAATCTTACTTACCAGATGTAAGTCTTATTTTATTAACCCATTCAACTCCTGAATTTATTGGTGGATTTGCTTTGATGTGTATGAAATTCCCTAGTTTAGTTTCTCAAATCCCAATTTACTCTACTCTTCCTGTTAATCAATTAGGTAGAATTTCAACCGTTGAGTATTATCGTTCAAATGGTATACTTGGACCAGTTAATTCTGCTATAATGGAAGTTGTTGATGTTGATGAATGTTTCGATAGAATATCAACGTTGAAATTCTTTCAATCAATGTCTGTTCTTGATAATAAAATTACTATAACTCCATATAACGCTGGTCATACTCTTGGTGGTACATTTTGGCTAATAAATAAAAGGCTTGAAAAAGTTATATACGCTCCATGTTGGAATCATTCAAAAGATTCTTTTTTAAATAGTGCTGGGTTCTTAAGTTCAACTACAGGGAATCCTGTTTCTTCTCTTTTACGTCCAACTGCATTAATTACAAATACTGATGTTGGTTCAGCCATGTCTCATAAAAAGAGAACTGAAAAATTCTTACAATTAGTTGATGCAACATTATCTAATGGAGGTGCAGTACTTCTTCCAACATCAATTTCTGGTAGATTCCTTGAATTGCTTCATTTAATTGATGAACATCTTCAAGGTGCTCCAATCCCGGTATACTTCTTATCGTATTCTGGTACTAAAGTATTGAGTTACGCCTCAAGTCTTGTAGAATGGATGTCTACCCAATTGGCTAAAGAATACGAAGAATTAACGTCTACTACGGACGCTGCTAGTTTGCATTTAAGATTACCTTTTGATCCTACTAAAGTTGATTTACTACTGGATCCAAATGAAATAATTCAATCTGTAGGTCCCAAAATCGTTTTTGCATCGGGTGTTGACTTGAATAATGGAGATTTATCCACAAATGCTTTACAGTACTTATGTCAAGATGAGAAAACTACAATTATCTTGACAGAAAAGTCAAAATTTGCTTCTGATAATACAATAAATAATCAATTATTCATGGAATGGTATACTTTGGCTAAGAAAAAATCTGGTGGTAATCAACCAGAAGATGGAGTGGCTGTTCCACTAGAAAAATCGTTCCCAGTCGGTAAATGGACCAAAGAAGAACAACTACAGAAGAATGAAGTAAGTGAGTTTGAAAAGAAAATTAATAATCATAGAAAACAAAGATTAATCATTAAAGCTAGAGAAAAAAGAAACGAAGACTTATTAAATGCCGATACTTTGAATGCTGATGAATCTTCTTCTGACGAAGATGAAATCATCTCTTCCGATGAGGAAGAAGCCGAACCAGAGCAAACAACTGCTGCAACTACTCCAATTGTAGGAGTTGTTGAACCAGAACCCGAAGACGAAGTATTAATTGCAAATGAAACTTTGGTAACTGATCATGTAAAACAATCATTAGAAGCAAATGCTCCTCTTGATTTTATGGTATCTCATAAACTTAAGCCAAGACAAGCAATGTTCCCATACTATAGTAGTACCTATAAGCAGAAATTTGATGACTACGGTGAAGTCATCGATGTAAAGATGTTTCAAAAAGGCGAAGACCCCAATAATAAGCATATGATGGAGAATGGTAAGAAGTTTGATCAAAACGGTGGTAATTGGGGAAATGATGAAGAAGAAAATGGTGATATGAATGGTAGAAGAAATGGTAAAGTTAACAATCAAAATAAATTGACTCCACAAGAAGTTTTGAATAAAGAAGTATTGAAAAAATACCTCGATACTTTATTCAAACCAACTAAAAGAGTTCCAATTGGTGCCTCCAATCTTGAATTAAAGGCAAGATGTGGTTTATCTTATGTTGATTTATCTGGGGTAGTTGATATAAGATCTTTGAGCTTGATTGTTTCATCATTGAAACCATATAATTTATTATTATTACCCGATACTAGTAATCCAGGCCAACTTTCAGAAGAACTTGACGGATTGAAACAAGTGAAACTGATCTTCGATCAACAAGCAGAAGAACAATATAATGAAAACACAAAGAAATCATTATTTTCGTCATCTAGATTTTTATCTTTATCAAACATAAGAGGAGGTGTCAACAACTCCAGTACCAAGAGCTCACGTATGAATGTTTATGCCGTATCAGCACTTAATCAAATAGATATTGGTGGTGATGGTAGTGGAGTTAGAATGAATGATTTTGAAGTAAAACTTGATGAGAAACTTGTTGAATCATTGAAATGGCAAAAGATTTCAGGAAGTTATAGTGTTTCACAAGTTTACGGAGAATTAGAACTTCGTAATCCAAATGTACAACCACATAAGAAACAAAAAACCCTAGTTGATTATTTAAATCCTCAAACTGAATTTACTTTAAAACCTATTCTGAAACAAGAATATTTGAAAAAGCAACAATCATTCTTAGAAAGTCAAAAAGTTGAAGAAAATATTGAAAATCAACCAAAATTTGCAATTGGAGATATTAGATTACCAGAACTTAAAAAGAAATTATTAAGTAGAAATTTGAATGCTGAGTTTAAAAGTGAAGGTACTCTTGTGGTAAATGATACTTTAGCTATTCGTAAAGTTACATATAGTGGAGTTGAAGGTGATGATACAGGAGATATCATCATAGATGGTTCAATTGGACGTCTCTATTATGAAGTTAAAGATTGTATTAGAGAAATGTTAGCTTATGTATAATGTATATTAATGGTTTAATAAAATGATAATTGTAATTTTGCAGCCTGGTCGTGCGCGCGCACATTTCCCAACCAATAAGGATCACGAAAAACTAAGCACTTGAAAAACCGCCAAACCTACTAGAATTTCAACTATCTTATAATGCAGCCATATTCGAGAACTGGTGGAACCAGAAAATGTTATTATGAGTTTCAAACATTAGTAGCATGTTATACATCTGCTGATACTGTTGCTAAAAAAGAATGTACTCCGGTTTTCGAAGATTACTTTGAATGTTTGCATGGTTATAAAGAAAGAGAAAAAGCCAGACTTATGTTTCAACAATTAAAAGAAAATGAAACCACCAAGAATGGAGTCACTGCTAGTGATTTATATAAGGCATCTGGTTCAGTTTACGAAAATTTGGATTTAGTTAAATGAGTTCATTCCTAGCATTTATCGTGTAAATTAATTATTTATTATTTCATATAGTTAAAAACTTTTATTGCTTCTATAAATGCAAATATAAGTATATACTTCTAACAACCAATTAATGTATTTTTAGGGAGTGTATATCCTCCATCTTCATAACTTGTTATATTAGGATTCTCATAAAGATTTAAATGATTTTGAATATAATCATAAGTTGGATAATCATCTGGATCACATGTCATACTAATACGATCTTCTGGTTGATATATTCTAACATAATCAATTTTAACATGAACTGGGAAATTGAGTGATGGCCAATCAATATATGCCCAATTATTTGATATACCTAAATTCATAATTATAGACATTGGCTCTTTTGAAACTCTTCTAGCTCCAATATTACCATTAGGTGCAATTGCTGATGAATAAAATGTAAATGTTGGTTTTCCAACGTACCATGTAAGATAACCATCGTCATCATCATTTTGATATTCATATCCATAAACTTGAAATTTATCGGCATCATCACCAAATTCATACCATGCTGTATTTAACGTTGTAGTGGCTGAAAATGCTTGTTGTAAAGGTCCTCCTGTATAGGTATTCATGGAAGTGACATCCTTATCATAGATCTCTACAAACCTATAATCTGGGTAATACCAAATATCAAATGGTGCTAATTGATATGATTGTGATGCTACCCCATCTTTTATAGTACTACTAACTTCTCCTTCAATGATATCGATTTCTGGTGCACCTCTACCGGTCCCTTGATTAGGATGATCTTCACCATCACAAGTACAAGAATTAAGCCTTTGGCCTGGCAAATAAGATATACCATCAGGACTTGATTGGTTGGCAGTAATTCCAGCATCGCAACTATCATAAGTATATGGCCAAACACCTTCAGTACTACCCAAGAATCCAGGACGTCCCAAATTCCCCATGGTCCATAAACCTGGCCATAACCCAGAAACATTACCATAATTAGGTAATTGAGCTGATATCATGATCATACCTTCGGTGAAACATAATTTATTCCAAGATTGAACCATTCCCGATCTATAGAATAAATCATGATTTTTATAAGCATCTAAAGTAAGAATCATAGTTCCATTTTTAGTGGTTACAGCATCAGGAGAGTACCACTCTAAATCAGTAGTAGCAGCATAATGAATATCTGGACCAACAAAGAATTGATCATCCCCATCATAAAAGGTTCTACCTTCAGCATTAAATTCATCAGAAAATGTTAATTTCCATTTGTCGCCTGATCTATTTTTTTTATAATAAGCATCTTTTGGTGTATCAGGATCAACTAAATCGGTTCTAATAGCACTTAACATTGGATATTTATAGGCTGATAAAATTTCATAATGTTCTGGGGTATAAGAGGAAGTAACTCCTGAATATGTAAGAGCTGGGAAAACGATCATTAAGACTAAACATCCTAGACCGAGACATACTATACCTATCAAACCACCAAATGATCTTTTATCCATATGTTTCAAATCGTGCATAAATCTGTTCTTATCGTAGAGGGCATCAGCCACTGGATCTGGATTGTGTAAATAATCATCAGGTTCTGTTTCTTCTATATGCAAAGGAAATGAAGAAGCTGGATAACCTCCAAACGGACTAAAGTCTGTATTTTGAATGAATGGATTTACAGAAGATTCAGAATCTGATTCTTCCCCTGATGATCTTAATAAATTATTCGTAGACGAATAACCAATATTAGAACTACTATTATTGACACTATTATACATATCATCGTTGATTGAGTTTCTTGATCCATTATTTGAGTTCAATTTCTCAAAGGGATTTGGAATATTTAAAGTACTTCCCATTGGAGAAGCATAACTTGATCGATTAGGAATTCTGAATTCATCTACTGAAGATTCATGCGATAATAAATTAGAAGATGTTCCATTTCTGGAATTTAAAGGATTGGAATATGCATTAAATGGACCACCGAAATTTGAAGCATCGTCATCGGAGAGATCAAATGAATTCCGTTGGGGTTGATTACGAGGTTGTGAATCAAAAGAATAAGAATCATCATCACCTAAGAAAGGATTATTTGACTGTTGATGATCTTGAACATTACCTAAATGTTGTTGATTTGTATTATACGTATTTGAATAATGTGATTCATCGTCTTCTGATAAACGAGTATTGACAGTTAAGTCTCTATGAGCCATACTTTAAAATGGAAAATCTTAATTAAAAAGCGAAGATAATAAAGAATGAAATGGTAAGAGAACAAAACTTATAATAAATCAAATCAATATCTACATTTCTACAAAAAAAAATTATATATTGTCACCTTGCTCAACTTGACTCGTCTAGTTTAGTGTAATAAAAAGTCGTTAAATGACAATGATCTTGACACAAAAAATGAGAGCGTGCATTGGCCCTTTATTTATTTTTATCCAAGGCTCAGTTTCTTACGGATAAAATCGTTTCCTTTAGGAATGCCTTAACTAAATTTAGGTTGCCTCGCCGGAGTTGGACGCTTAATTAACAAATTAAGCCGATCTAAACCCGATTTCAAAAATTATCTTCTTGCAACCTTTTGGGTTTTGGCCTTCTCCCCCTTACTTATGTCACCTATTGCCTTAACTAAGAAGGGATCAAACGTTAAAATTTCACCTTACTAGTGAATTCTGCATTCGAGCTCCGCTCATGTTGCACGCGTTCTTCTCGAAAATTTTCAACACGAAACTTATTTGTATCAGCAATGGCATAATGCAGTATTGCGAAAAACAAACGAGTTTAAATTTTGTACTACTAATTTACTGTACGCTTTTGGCAAAAGTCTCAATGGCTGTAATGAAGTTTGAACTCATGAAATGTAGATGTAGAGGATGATCTTTACACTAATAGAAGTCACGACTTCTATGTCTTGTAATTATTCACTGAATATAAAATCTCAAACCTGGTAAAATTCTAAGCCTTGAATCCTATTAGTCTTTCGGCTGCAAAAATAGCTGCGAAAAAAAAGTAAAAAATAAAACATTCCGATACCGGGAGTCGAACCCGGGTCTGCTCGGTGAAAGCGAACCGTGCTAGCCGTTACACTATATCGGATATTTCTTACAGTTTTGAGTTGTGTGTTTTTGATACTATGGCAGTCAAAATAAGGTATTGATATTAAATACAATGTGTAGTGGGGTCGCTGAAGCTACAAGTGTCTATTGACTCTGGGTCTAAGTTTACATGTTAACTAAGCAACACTGGTATGTGCCATGGTCGTACGACTTATATGTATGCTGTATATTAAATTGTTCTAATTTAGAACAATACTTAAAAGGTCCTCTAAATAATAATCTCTTGATCTTCCTTGTGGATCCAAAGTTCGAACTACCTCTGTCAAGTTTTGAAGGTAAACTTTGTTTGGTCCACTAGGACCAATACTTGACTTTATAATAGCACCAGTTTCGTGAATTGATTCCGGACCAATAAATGAAGGATTATCTATAGTCCCTATGTAAATGAACGAGCTTATAAATACATCACCATTTTCAGAACGGGGAATTTGATCTATAACATGACTGAATTTATCGCTCAATTTTGGAATGTTAGTTATATGAAATGGAACCTCATGCATGGTGTAACCATCTTGCTCTCTTATATCAAGATAATTAGTAATGAATTCAACATCCTCTGGTGCAATATAGTATGCCACTCCCCAAACTTTTAAATCATCTTCTTGAAGTTTTGATATCGGATAGCTATTACTAGTTATTTGAGTTAAATCAGTAGCAGAAGGTGTGGCGATATCTGATTCTGGGCGATTTCCCAATTCATACATGTGTAAATCATTATGAAATTTCGAATTAGACTTTAAGTCCAGAAGTGGTATTAATGTGACCACTCTTCCTGGGTTTTCTGGAGTACCTCTATGATCAGATGAACTTTGCCAGAATCGTCTAATAAATCCTTTCAAATATCCTTGAATGACAAATGAGTACCTTGGAGGTGGTTTAAATATCAAAGAACCATATCCAATGACCCACATTCCATTAAGTGAAGTTTCAGACATTAAAGTGATTTTTGTTGAAAAAGTGAAAAAAATGAATAAAGATGAAAAATTCACACAAATAATTTAAACTATGAAAAACATGTCAAATCTTAAGCCACATATTGACATAATCCACAACTTTTTTGAACCATGATGCAGTTTAGCTTCAATTATTAACAACTCTCAACTTCACTTTTGAAGGTTTTACCTAAATAATTTTTCCCCCGTATTTTGTACCTGGTTAGTTGCTAGCGGTTGACCGGGTCGCATCTGATGCCAAGATAGTAAAAATAGTTTGTGGAAATTACAAAAAAGTTCCGATGGCTATCTCACCGAAACATATTACTTTTTCTTGTCATTATTTTTTAGTTTTGTATAACCTTTTTTTTCCTTTATAAATTATAGAGAAATACGGGTTTCTCATAACAACTTAGATTGTTCCTAACCTGATCCTAGCTATAGAATATGGGAACTTGGGATCAATTGGAGCTAGAAAAACCGCATATAGCTTATGCTTGTGTTGGAATCTTTAGTACAATATTTTCATTAGTTTCATTATTTGTTAAAGAAAGATTATATATTGGTGAAGCTACTGTTGCTACTATAGCTGGACTTATTCTTGGTCCTCATTGTTTAGGATGGTTTGATCCAGTATCTTGGGGAAACACTGATTATATAACTCTTGAAATATGTCGAATAGTTCTTTGCATTCAAATCGTGGCTGTTGCAGTTGAATTACCCAGAAAATATATGAAAAAACATTGGGTATCAGTGGCAATCTTTTTAATCCCTGTTATGACAGTAGGTTGGTTAGTCGTTGGTTTATTTATATGGTGTTTAATTCCTCATTTTAATTTCGCTAATGCTCTTTTAGTAAGTGCTTGTGTTACTGCAACTGATCCAGTTTTAGCAGCTGCTGTTGTTGGTAAAGGTAAGTTTGCCGAAAGAGTCCCAGGTCATTTGAGAAATTTATTATCAGCAGAATCTGGTTGTAATGATGGTATGGCTTTTCCTTTCATTTATTTATCTTTAAATTTAGTACTTTACCCAGGAGATGCTGGTGAAATTGTGAAAGACTGGATTCTCTTAACAATTTTATGGGAATGTATCTTTGGTTGTATTCTTGGTGTTGCTATTGGTTGGCTGTTAAGACAAGCAGTCGCTTTTGCTGAAAAGAAAAATTTAATTGATCGTGAATCGTTTTTGGCAATTTTCGTGTTTTTAGCATTTAATTCAGCTGGTATTGGTGCAATGCTTGGTGTGGATGATTTACTTGTCTCTTTTGCCGCTGGTACGGCTTTTGGCTGGAATGGTGATTTTGCTAAAAAAACTGAAGAATCACACGTTTCTACCGTAATTGATTTACTATTAAATCTTGCATTTTTTGTTTATTTCGGAGCCATCGTCCCTTGGCATCAATTTAATAACGGTTCCTTAGGGCTCAATAGCTGGAGGCTTATTATTTTAGCTATTGTTATTATTTTTTTGAGACGTCTTCCAGCTGTTGTTGCGTTGAAACCATTTACTCCTGATGTCAAGACTTGGAGGGAAGCATTCTTTTGTGGACATTTTGGTCCTATTGGAGTTGGAGCTGTTTTTGCAGCTATCCTTGCTAGAAAAGAATTAGAAGGTCATTATACAGAGGAAGAAACTCCTTTGGCGCATATTCCAACCCACGATTTTCCACATACTCAATTAATTACAGTTATATGGCCAATTGTGTGTTTTATCGTTATTATTTCGATCCTAGTTCATGGATCTTCAGTCGCTGTTTTGACATTAGGTAAAAGACTTAATAGAATGGCTATCACCATGTCTTTCACCACTACAAATACTACTGATCAAGGACCAAACTGGATGTCTCGTTTACAAAAACTTGATAAAGTTTCTACATCGTTTTCTTTGCATAGAGTGGATACTCAAGTACCACCAGGTGATGACGAATTACCTCAAAGTAATACGATTGAAACTAGTGGTATAAAGGTAAGACCTGCTGGAGGAGCGAAAAGGAGAAAGAATAAAAAGAAAAAGAGAAGTTCAAGACTTAAAAAATCCTTGTCTAGAGTCACATCCAATGATAACGAAAATCTTCAAATAAGCCCAACCACTGACAGGCAAAGACCACAAGCCGAATTTTTACAATTGGGTAAAACTCCCTCGCGTGTCACCAAAGAAGAAGAATCAACTGATTCACCTACTACAGCCATTGGCGAAGGTTCAAGTTCATCTCAATCTATTGAAGTCAATAAACATGATGATAATAAATTAGAACTTGTCATTCCTACAAAGGGTTCCGATATAGAAGAGACCAAACCAGAAAAAGAACAAAGAGAAAAGAAACCTACAGTTGCCTATCAAGAAGGTGACAAGATTATCATCGAGGATGAGGATGGAGAAATTTTCGAAACCGTTGACATCAAAGATAATCATGGTTCCAAGAAGATGGGAAGACATCATAATCACGAAGGTGACGATGAAAATATAAGTGTTCACTCAATGGGTTCTTTCACCCGTCAATTATCTCAATATTCGTCATTATCAGATGAAGGATCAAT
Source organism: Metschnikowia sp. yHQL527 (assembly GCA_030578455.1). Lineage (NCBI taxonomy): Eukaryota > Fungi > Ascomycota > Pichiomycetes > Serinales > Metschnikowiaceae > Metschnikowia > Metschnikowia sp. yHQL527. The sequence continues at coordinate 134,633 of JAJMRR010000022.1, read as the reverse complement.
TGACTCACAGAAAGTCAAAAACAACAAGAGAGAAGGTCTGATTGACGAAAAAACTCACACTGATTCAGAGAAAAAGGGACACAGAAGAGCGTACTATAAGAAATCGGATCCTAATCACCGTAAGGTATATGCACATCAAGTGGACAATTTGATTGTGATTGAAAACGAAGATGGAGAAGTCATCAGAAGATATAAAGTCAATCGTCATGCCAGCCAAAATAAAACAAGATCTAGATCTAGTACACTTGTTGGAAAGGCATTGTCATTGGTAGGTATTAAAAAAGAAACAGAACTAAATGAACAATCGGATAATGTACCAAGAATCAATGTTACTGATGATAACAATGTTTTGATACCAGAACATGATTCTAAAAAGCCTGATCCAATGTTCAAAGATGCTTCAATTGAGACTAAAATTGAGAACAAATTAAATGATATTCTTATGAATAAAAAGACATCAGGAAGAAGACCATCTTTAATACCTGAAGGTAGTGCTGATGATAGCGAATTCGATTCTGAAGACAGTGAAGGAGTCGACGCAGATGAATACTCCGATGATGAAGATGATGAAGATGGTGATGACTATGGGCTTCGAGAAACTGAAGTTGAAAAGACAAGACGGTTAGCTGCTTTAGGTCAATTACCAACTTCAAGACGTGACGAAGAGGATGAAGAAGATTAAAGTAATCTTCAAATTATTTAAATACATACAACTTATACTTTCAACAATTGCATCGGGTGGCTAAACTATTACAATACAAAATTTAAATAAATCTTAGTGAGATTCTAATATATAATATACCATTAAATTTTTATAACCAATTAATACATGAACTTAGTGAGCGGCCTTCGCAGCATTTGGTAAGGCAATCAAAGATTTTTTAATAGCTGCAACACCTTTAAGTAAATCTTCTTCTGAGATGACTAAAGGAGGCGCTAATCTAATAATATGATCGTGAGTTGGTTTAGCTAAAACACCGTGATCTTTCATAGTTAAACAAAGATCCCAAGCAGTTCTACCATTAGTTTTAGATTCATCAATAACAATTGCAGATAATAAACCAACACCTCTTACTTCTGAAATGATACCATCAAATTCTTTTCTTAATTCTTCTAATTTTTCACGTAATAATTCACCTAATTTTCTTGATCTTTCAACTAAATTTTCATCTTTTACAACTTGTAAAGCAGCAGTTGCAACTCTACAAGCTAAAGGATTACCACCATAAGTTGAACCATGAGAACCTGGTTCTAAAGTTAATAAAATTTCTTTAGATGATAAAACTGCAGAAACTGGAACAACACCACCAGAAATAGCTTTACCTAATAAAATAATATCAGGTTTAACATTTTCTGAATGTTCATAACATAACATTTTACCAGTTCTTGCAATACCGGTTTGAATTTCATCACAAATGAGTAAAACATTGTATTTTTTACATAATTGTTGAACTCTTGTTAAATAATCTTTTGGTGGAACAACAATACCTGCTTCACCTTGAATTGGTTCTAATAAAATTGCAGCAATTTTATCACCAGCATTAGCAAATGCTTTTTCAACATCTTCTATAACTCCATATCTTAATAATGTACCCTTTGGTTCACCTGGAATTTGAGGACCCACACCATTTAAATATGGTCCAAAACTTGTTGTAGCTTCTGGATCAGTTGACATTGAAATAATTCCTAATGTTCTACCATGGAAATTATTTTCTGCTGATAAGATAATTGCTTCATCTTCTGGAATTCCTTTTTTTAAATAACCCCATCTTCTTGCTACTTTTAATCCAGTTTCAACAGCTTCTGCACCTGTGTTCATTGGTAAAAACATTTCGTAATCAAAATATTCAGTAATATACTTAGCGAATGTACCAAAAACGTCAGATGAAAATGCACGAGAACATAAAGTTAATTTAGAAGCTTGATCAACTAATGCTTCAATAATTTTCGGATGACAATGACCTTGATTGACAGCAGAATAAGCAGATAAGAAATCTAAATATTCATTTCCTTCAGGATCCCAAACATGTGCACCTTTAGCCTTGTGAAAAACTACTGGTAATGGATGATAGTTGTGAGCAGAATACTGAGATTCATAACTTCTAGCAGTTTCTGATGAAATATTAAAGTCTGGAGATGACATTTTAATTATGATTTTACTTAAATTAATTAATCTGAAATAATTGCAGTTTTTCCACTATTTATATCAACGAAATATATCATAGTTATCGGTGTTCATTGCCTATAGCAGAATGACCGGTTTCTCTTGTCATTTACGAAAGTGGGGGCGCTACCACCCATGGTGCGATATATTCGAATGAAAATGGCAGTTAACCGCGACGGAATTGATAGTAGCGGAATTTGCAGCCGCTGACAGAAACAGTACCGAGCTGTGTTGATGAAGAAGTGAAGGAATAATGCAAGACTTTTGAGCTTAATAGACGATTCAGCCTTATTTCTGTGAAAGGAGTGAAAAAGTAGAAGTGTGTAACTTATAATACACAGTTTCTTTATTTCAAGCGTATAGGTGAGTATGCTACACTTCGACGATCTTTTTTCTTTATATCCCAGATTGAATTATCTTCGAAGTATTTTCACTACTTTTATTTGAGGAGACTCCTTTTCGTTTTTGACTGTCTTTACCTGCAATTACTGAAATTACTCTTAACTCATTTGCAGCCATCGGTCGTGCAGTGTCCAGTATCATCATTTAGCTTCCAGAAAAACGACCCCTGCGAAATGGCACAAAGAACATTACACTTGAAATGGAGGGCCATAAGAGAACCATGTATCAGAGGCTGACGCCTCAAGATAGCAACCCGGACGTGGCCGCGTTAGCCACTGTGGGTATGAGAATCAGAAAAGCGGTAGCTGAAGGTTATAATACCGGTAATAAAAATCAAAGTCCTACATTTAGCAATGGTCTGTACAATCCATATAATGTTCCACAAAGTGTGGATTCTAGAAGAATGCCATTACCTTCGCACCTTCTGCAACCACCATCATTATCAGGAGCTGGCTCCACCATAGATTCATGCTCCAATTTATCTGAATGGGAAACAAGAAGTACACCTGTCACTGTTTTAGCACAAGAATATCTGCTGAAGTCAAAGAGAGGATTCGATGACATGGATGACGTTGATTATTCCAAGAAATACGGAGAACTTTCTTTCAACGAAGAATTCTAGGTCACATCTCAAGTTTCATTTCTTTTATTGTATAACCATTAAATGTATCACGCGTTAACAAAGTGTAGAATCCTAGTGTAAATTCATTTAAACCTACATTAAGATTAGATGGAGTCAGAACTTCATTCAATTATGGACGACAAACTAAAGTTATTCAGCTGATGAAGAGTCTACGTAGACCAGGTTTACACATCAACTGTAAGCCCTTTAGTGGAGGCTTAGACTTTGTATTTAAATATAGCACATCAAGTGACCGTTATACTTCATAAAGTACTTATTCTTGTCGAACTCGCCTTTAATCAAGACTACGCAAGGAGTTGCCTCTCTAACACTTGAGTTGTAGAATGTAGAATATAGTCAGATCGAGCTATGAACTTCTGAGATCAGATAATTTTTCAAGGGTTTCAATTTTTTCACTCAAATTTCATGATTTCTACTTCACTTTTCGGCAATCGAAAAACCATAGTCTAGCTTCTAGACTGATCTATACATCTACGTAAAGCTTAGGTTGCTTCTATTGCATGGATGGCTGCCCTGAGTCAAGTATGTAATTTATGTGCAGTACCATGAACAATAAGTACCGATCAGTCGCAATGGGATTTAAAAAAAAATTAAGAGATAATCAACACTAAATCTACTACTTTAGGGACTGTTAATGGAAGCATTTTACGATGCGTTCTAATCTCACCTACAATTTGCTACTTCCATTTAGAAATTTAACACTAACAGCACGAATACTACAACTTTTTAGAATATTAAGTTCAATAATTGCTGTAACATTCCTAATATTCACCCTTACAGGACCTTTAATATCACATCATGTATATATTTCAAGAATAAATTGTGCACATCTTGATGTTGCTTATGGACTTTATAAATCTTTAAGAAATTCTGTTTCGTTAACGCCAACTATTTTAGATGCTTCAAACGTTAGTGAATTCCCAGTTGATTCTTCTTTAACAAATTCAGAAATTAGTATATTAACAGAATATGCTGAAAATCAAGTGGCATCTGCTCCTCAATATATTATTACAAGTATGTGGAGTTGGTGTTACGGTAATTATAATACTACACAAACTATCGATTCAAAAGGTAGACTGCATTTGATTCGTCATGATGATACCCTTACTTGTTTAGCAAGCTCTCAAAGTACAGTTTTTGATTATCGTGGAGAACTTAGTAATATTGGTTTAAGTAGTATATTGGCATATGCTTTCGAATCTACTAAGTATGATGATCAAAATTACTCAAATACTGTTCATGATAGATACGAAAAATATAAACTTTTAGCTCCTGCTTTGGTTTTCGGAGGTGCTTCTCAGCTCATTATATTAATTTTTACATTTGTTCTTTACTCAAATAGAGGCGCTGAAAAAGATTTGCTGAAAATACCAAAATTTTTACTTAATATTGTTTCGTTTCTTAGTGTTGCTTCTTTTGCTAGTGTGGTTGTAGGCGCTGGAATCATTACTAGATTAATTGTGGTAATTAAAGGTGAAATTCGTTCAACTTTAGATGATTTTGGTGTTACGTTAACTCTTGGTTCAATTTGGTTCGTTTTGCTTTGGTTAAGTGTAATTTTTACTTTAACTTCAATGGCTTCATGGGTCCTTCCTGTATGGTGTGCAAATCCAACTCAAGAAGATTACGATAATGAATCGATTCATAATTTCGGTGATTATACTAGACGTTCTAGAGGTCACCGTAAAAGATTCAGTGGAGTCAGGGATATGGAAGATATAATGTTATCAGAACACATTACAAGAAATAACAGTACTCGTACAAATGCAAGTCATTTGAGACCTTCTCATGAAATGAGGAGAGATGATTATTACGTTTATAGTGATCGAGATGTGGTGTCAGGAGATGAAGATGAGGGTGAAGAGGAAGGATTTTATAGAACAACTAAAACCTCACTGACAGAAATTAATCATTTTGCAGATGATTATTACCATAAAGATGAAGAAGAATTAAGGAGATTAGGAGAAACGTTATCAAAAAAATCATCAGTTCGTCATTTGTATAAAAAATCAAAATCCAGCAGGCTAGATTTGTTACCAGAGGAAGATGAAATGAAACATTTATTATACAGTGAACAAAATTTAGCTTCATCAATGTATCCAAGTACAAACCATCATCATAGAGAGGAAACATTCGATGGGTATGTTAATGCCAACGAAAGTCCATCAAATTTCAATTCCGCCAATAATTCAAGAAGTAATAGCTACAAAAAGAATAGAAGTAGAAGTAACAGTAATAGACTTAATAGAGCCAGAGCAGAAACTGTGGGCTCCGATAACTATGAAGTCTATTATGATACTACTCCCGTTGAAGGAAGTTCAGCTCCGCCAAGTAGATCGAACTCTGATCGGACATACCCAAGTAGATCAAATTCTGATCGGAAATTTCCTAGCAAATCTAATACGATAGATAGGCCATTTCAACATAACACAAAGAATAATCCATTCTTAAAACCAGCATCAAATAGATACTCTGCCAATGATTCATTATTAAATGAAGACGAAATCATGCTTTTAGATCAGAGTAACTATGTGAATCAATTTCAAAGTAAATAGTGATAGTATATAGACTTTTAAATGCATTTGTGTCAAATCTCAATAAATTGTAATTCCAACTAATGACGAGTTTCAGCTCCAATATCTCGATTCCAAGAAATCTTAAGCTGTCACCTCCGCCTTATGACGCTATTTGGACTGGTCTGAAATTTCTGCTATATTCAAAAAAATCACAATTTTTAATTCTTTGTTCATTCATTCTTTTCATATCACTGTCAGCTTTAGACATTTTGATTTCGACTTCTTGCCGGGAGAACTCATTGATCTGTGTTCCTATGTTGAAAATGACTTTTTTGGATACTGAAGATAGTACAAAATCTGTTTTATATCTTATGAAAGAGGGTCTTAAAATAGCTTCAAATATGGCTAGAGATTTTGGAACTAATACAGTTGGAAGAGCAGATTATTTGAGCGGTATCGATACATTTTCTGGTGGTAATACTTTCCAATTTGGATCTAATGGCTACTGCTGTATCAAAGACCCTATACATCGGTATTGTGTTAATACTAATGGATTAAGTATACCCACCTGTTTAATTTTCGATATTGGTATGCAATTGGGTAAAATAGGTAGTTATCTTGGAGCAAAAACAGCAGGAAACTCACTTGCAAGTATTTTCAATCACATTGTATGGCTCTTGGACGATTTATACGTTGAAGCTTCAGGTAATACTGATATGGCAAGTGGACTTAGAATGGATCAATTGAAAATAGCTCATTTGCTTAAAAAAATTGATATATATGGTAAATTTATGGCAACTATACCATTTTTCACCATTCCAGTTTCAATATTGGTGATTTTCATGGCCACAATCATGATGTTTCAGAAGAGGAAATTGTGTCATTTTATGGCATTTAATGTATTTGCAGTGATATATATAATTCTCCAGTTTATTCGAATCACAAGTGCTGCAATTTTTCGCAGCCAAATTACAAATAAGTTGCAACCATTTAAAATGGCAGAAGTTATACCAGGATCTGGCCTTTACCTTTTAAGTGCTGTGATTGTAATTGAAGTAGTCTCCTGTTTATCTATAGCTTTTACTTATGGAACTTCTACACTTAAAACTTAGATATTTAAAAACTTATACTTTTCAACAAATACGATCTTATATCCAAACAATCATCTAATATATGACCTTCCTGAAGATCACAGATACTAAGGCTATTTAATACTTACTCTTAATTAGATCCATAAACCTTTTTGAAGGATTGTTCAAAGTCAGCAATGATATCGTCAATGAACTCAGTTCCAATAGAAAGTCTAATCAAGTCTTTAGTAACACCAGAAGCATTTTTTTCTTCTTCAGATAATTGCTGGTGGGTGGTGAAGTAAGGAGCAATAACCAAAGACTTAGAATCACCAACGTTGGCTAAATTAGAAGCAACTTCTAAATTGTCAACAACTTGGGCAGCAGCTTGTTTGAATGGATCGTCAGATTCAGTCTTCAAGTCTTTTACACCAAAAGATAATACACCACCATAGATACCTTTATGTTCGAAGTATTTATTGGCCAATTCATGACTTTCGTGTGAAGGTAAACCAACATAAGATACCCAACTAATGTAAGGAGACTTTTCTAACCATTTAGCCAATGTGAGAGCATTTGATGATTGTCTTTCTACACGAAGCGATAAAGTTTCTAAACCTTGAAGTAATAAGAAAGCACCAAATGGATTTAAACTTGGACCTAAATCTCTTAAAATTTCAATTCTAGCGTGACCAATAAACGCAGCTTTACCCAAGGCTTCACTCAATACCAAACCGTGATAACCTTCAGATGGTTTAGAGAATTGTGGGTATTTTTCTGGATAATCAGTCCAAGGAAAGTTTCCACTATCGACCACAACACCAGCAATGGTAGTTCCATGACCACCAATCCATTTGGTAGCAGAATGGACAACGATATCAGCACCATGAGCAATTGGTTTGATTAAGAAACCACCAGCACCAAAAGTGTTGTCTACAACAACAGGAACACCTTTATCATGGGCGATTTTAACGATTTTTTCAAAATCTGGAACGTTATATTTTGGATTTCCAATTGACTCTACATAAACAGCTTTAGTCTTTTCGTCAATAAGTTTTTCGAAGTCTTCTGGACTATCACCATTTACGAAACGAGCCTCAATCCCCAATCTTTTGAAAGCGACTTTGAACTGATTATAAGTTCCACCATAAAGGAAAGAAGTTGAAACCACATTATCACCAACGTGAGCTAAACTAGCAATTGCAACGAATTGAGCTGCTTGACCAGATGAAACAGCCAAAGCACCAACACCTCCTTCCAATGCAGCGATTCTTTGTTCGAAAACATCATTGGTAGGATTTTGAAGTCTAGAGTAAATATAACCAGGAGTTTCTAATCCAAATAATTGCGCTCCATGCTTAGAGTCATTGAATACGTAAGAAGTAGTAGCATAGATTGGAGGTGCTCTTGCCAGGTTTGGTTTATCAACCGGTTGACCGGCATGTAATTGAAGAGTATCAAAATGGGAAGCCATGTTTAATTTAGAAGTTTATTTTAATTGTGGAGATAATTGGGGATTCATTCATTTTATAGTAAAATATCAAACAATTGCACCCAATGGCCACACCATTTTTGGCATCTTCACGTGATGATAAAAAATATTGTATTTGCAACATCAAAACATCTATATGTCGAACAGTTACCAATGCAATGGAACTACCCAAAAGGGGTCTCGATGTAAGAAAAAAATCAGTGAAGAATCCGGTTACTGTCACTATCATATAGGTCAGAGCTCGGGGTCTAAACTTGGCAATTCTATAACCTCAGCTGTGCATACCATTACTCAGTCAGTTACCGGATCCGAACCATCGATTGGGTTTCAATACAATGATCCTGATGCTTCATACACCAAGCGTCCAGGTTATATCTACGTTTATACTTTGACGAGTCTTTTGAACAATAATGCCCTGTGGTTGAAGGTTCGAAACCTCCCCAATACGTCTCGAAAGAATAAAAATAAGTGGGTAGATTTTGATACAGACAAACAATCTTATATGCTTATTAAAGTTGGGATGACGACACAAACGGTGGCCAAGCGTCTCAAGCAATGGCAGGATCAGTGCCATCATAGTCTTACGTGCTTATACCCTGGGCTGCATCCATTGGCGGTGAAGAAAAATGGTATTTCTTCGCTCATTCTGAAGCTTAAAAGAATGCAATTAAACTCGGAACCAACATATCGGTTCCGATCATTGAAAAAATCCGATATGGGTTTCTATGCTGCCGGTGACGTTTCTGACGCAGAAACTGATATTCATAAACTTTTACGTAATAAATATGGAAATGGTGATGTTCTTTGCACTGGCTGCAAAAAAGATAAAGACTTAGTTTCCCAAGTAGATAACTATGGAAAACTTCTAAGTTTCTTCAAAAAGGGGAAACATAAGGATGAAAGTTTCAAAGAAGGTACTTACAACATTCATGTTGAATGGTTTCTTATTCCTAAACAAGATTTGCATTATGTATATACAATTATTGATTCAGCATGTCTTCAGAATTGAAAGTATGTTATCATATCTTCAATGTTGATTACATACTCATTCAATTTCGAATATTCAGTTTCTACACAGTTTCTACACTTGATACAATACAAAGTTTTTCAATAATACACAACTTTTTTCAAAGATAATTATAAATCCGTTACATTTAAGTGTTCATGTAAGTTGATGGATCAACACCTTCCTCTGGGAATTCAGTAATTTTAACATCGAATCTTGATTGAATTTTTTCCAAAACTTCTTCATCTTCTTTAGTTGAAACTAAAGAAACAGCTAAACCTTTAGTACCAAATCTACCAGCTCTACCAACTCTGTGTAAATATTGATCAGCTTCATTTGGTAAATCATAATTAATAGCTAAATTAATTCTTTCAATATCAATACCTCTACCGAAAACATCAGTTGAAACACAAATACGTTTGTTAAATTCTTTAAAAGATTTATATCTTTCAATTCTTTCAGCTTGTTTTAAACCAGAATGAACTGCAATTGAAGGGAAATTACAAGCACATAATAATTTGTTTAATTCTTCAGCTCTTTGAGTTGATTTAACAAAAATAATAACTTGATTAAATTCTAATGAATCTAATAAATCAGATAATTTTTGATTCTTTTCTTTTTCACCTAATTTAATGTAATATTGTTGTAAACCATGTAAAGTTAATTTAGCTTCATCATCAACATAAATTTCTAATGGATTTTGCATGAATTTTTTACAAATTGGACGAATTTCTTGTGATAAAGTAGCAGAAAACATCATAACTTGTTTTTGATGAGGAGTATTACGGAAAATATCCTGAACATCTCTTCTCATATCAACAGCTTCTAAAACTTTATCACATTCATCAATAACGAAAGATTTGATATTATTTAATCTAATACCTTTTTCAGTTACTAAAGCGTGTAATCTACCAGGAGTTGCAACAACAATATGAGGACAAGTTTCCTTCTTCTTTAATTTTTCCAAATCTTTATTAATTGGAGTACCACCATAGAAAACTTCAGTTTTAACATCTGGCATATATTTTGAAAAACGAGCGTATTCATTACGAATTTGATAAGCTAATTCTCTAGTATGACAAATAACTAAAGTTGAAATTTCACCAGGTACTGGATCTAATTGTTGTAAGGTTGATAAAACGAAAACAGCAGTTTTACCCAAACCAGATTTAGCTTGACATAAAACGTCAGTACCTAAAATTGATTGTGGAATACAAACTTGTTGAACTAAAATGTTAGTGATAATTTTTTTAATAAAAATGAATAAGTTAACTGAATAATGCAGCATTTCCATCAAATTGGAAATTGAAAAACAGCTTTGAGTTAAACCAACGATCTAATGAGGTTTAAAATATTAATTTATTGATATTCAATTAATTTTTCAGGCGTGTGTCATTGGCGTTTAGACGTGTCGTAAATAGAAACGATACATTCATCAATTAACTTATTTTTATTGATGAATACGAACCTTCAGAAGGATGTTCAAACCCACAGTCACCGATGGCTCTTAATAATTCAGGTTTTAATAAAAAATCTCTGAATCCAGTAGCATGAATACCGACATAAGAACCCTTTTTATCAGCTTCTTTACCATTAGCAGCTTCACCTTCGGTGGTAGCTGAAGTGGTTTGAACGGCAATCTCTTCGGAATCGGAGTAATCCAATAATTCTTCTTGTCCTTCGTGTGACATTTTTAGATTGATAGTACTTTTAAAAAACAATTAAATTGCAATTGAATTTTCAGTGATTGAATAAATTCGCTGGCCATGATATTTTTTGGGGAAGGGTACACGACCCTGGTGATAATTGTATAGCACACGACCATTTGGTCACTATATGAACTTGAAAGCGGCAATTACTACATTTAGATAAATTGAAGATATGTTTAGAAGTATTAAATTAGCCAGAACCGTTGCTTCAAAAGTTATTCATCCTAGAATCATCGCTCCTACTTACCGTGTGAGTACGAGAACGTATGCGTCAAGACTGAATTCTGAAAACGATTTTTCATCTTCTGAAGCTCAAAGAGTTCAAGAAATTACCTCTAAAATTAGAGAAAATCCTGAAATCAAAGAAAAGTTAGATAATTTCCAATTACTTTTAAGAGATAAAGGATTCAGTACTCATGAACCACCATCTTTAATTAAATTAATGGGACTTTTAGCACAAAAAGACGTTAAAGACGCAATTCAAAGTTTAAAACAATCTTTAGATGATAATGGCATACAATTGAGTCCACAAGATCTTAGTGCATTCATGAAAATATACGGACTTGACAAACAGTGAATTGGTCATTTTTGTAAATAGAATATCAAAGATTTGCATACAATAAGTGCATGGAAATGCATATAATTACATAAAAGATACCTGGATGATATACATACAATTTTATACCGTTTGAGTTTTGGTAACAAATATAGTCACTTTTAAATTCGTATGTACAATTTATACATTTAACTTATTATAATCACTTACTTTTTTTTGGCGAAAGAAGCTGAAATATTAGCAGCCTCTTCAACGGCACGAGATATAGAACCTCTAACCCCAGCATCTTCTAACTTGAGTAACCCACCAATAGTGGTTCCTCCTGGAGTACAAACTTTACTTTTCAAAGCAGCTGGGTGTTCACCAGTTTCTAACACCATTTTAGCAGTTCCCTCCATGACTTTAGCAGCTGATTCCTGTGCAACCAGGTAAGGAAGTCCCATTCTTAAACCACCTTCAATTAATGCTTCCATCATGAGTAAACAAAATGCAGGACCCGATCCAACTAAAGCAGTAGCAGCATCCATATTTTTTTCGGGTATTTGAGTAGCTCTTCCAACAGGACTGATTAATTTTAATACCAATTCACCATACTTTGTTTCTGCTTCCTTTGAGTAGGCAATGGTAGCCATTCCGCATCCAAATTGGGCTGGGGTATTGGTCATAACTTTGGCAACATAAGGTGAAAAGATTGAGAGTTCGTCAATGGTGACACCAGCCAATAAAGAAATTACAAGTTGATCGCCAGTAAGTGATTCTCTTACCTGTTCATAAATTTGTTGGTACATGTAAGGTTTACAGCCCAAAATTATGATTTGTGCTTTACTCACAGCTTGTTTGTTGCTTTCAGCACCATGGGAGTAGGAGATGATTTTGCTCTGAAGTTTATCTTGCAACTTGGTAGAAGAAGCTTGGGAGTTGGTACAACAAATGATTTCAGTAGGATATGGATCGAAGGTAGCAGAGAGAATGGCTGAGGTCACGGCGGTTCCCATGACCCCACATCCTAATACGGCAATGGTGTAGTCTTTCATGAGTTGATAAAAAGTGGTTTTTAGTTGGCTAAAATTCTGTAAATCTACGACTGAAAAATGTTATCAGTGGGCGCATTCGCTACCTCATTCCATTTACGGCTGCAAACTGACGCTTAATGGAACTGAGATGAATTGGAATCTCGTACCGGCAATCGTTTGAAATAATTAATTGTAGTGAATATGTGATGAATTTTGTTCGGAAAAAGGTGCATCGGACTCATGCAGCATTAGCTTCTATTGCAGGTTCTTTGTTTCTAGAACAGGTTGCACAGATATACCTGCAGCACTTAGAATTATGATATTTTCACGGTAGCTTATAGACTCTGATGTAGATTTGAAGGATTCGACTAATAGTATTCTGTTAATGTTATAATCTTTATATGTACCAACTTCCTACCTTACGTAAGGTTCAGATCAGCTATTGGCTCGAAATGAAATCGTGCGATCCGATTGGGAAAGGATATTATTTGCGTCTTATAATTTTTCGCTACCGGTGTGATAATTACGGATTTTATCTAGCTAATTTTTGCTTTTTTTACCTATTTTATCTACTTGCAACTAAATACTTTACTCGGAGTTTACCAAAATAAGCAGAATTATAATAAGCAACTGTTTCTGATTAGGAAAGCAATTTCATCATGACTTTCGATAAAAATTTGTTAATACCCTGTCCTGTATTAACTCCTAGTAATGAGGAATTTGCTGATCCAATAAGGTACTTATCTAGAGAGGATATCGCCAAAATTGGATCTAAATATGGTATAGTTAAGGTTGTGCCACCACAAGGATGGAGACCTCTGTTTCTGATATCTTCTGACTTCAAATTTCATACTCGTCATCAAAGATTAAGTGATTTAGGACTCACTACTCGGAGCCGGAAATTTTTCAATGATAATATAAATCGATTCTTGAAAATGGCTAAAAAAAAGACTTTGAAAATGTTCTTCAAAGTCAGAGATATAGGTGTAAATGTTTACTACTACGACCTTTATGTTGCAGTTGATAATTTTGGTGATGCTGATGTAATGACTCCTCAACAATGGGACGAGATAAATTTCAAGTTCGGTTTACCGGCAGGTCATGGCTACTTGAAAGAAACGTACTATAATTGTATTTCTTCCTATGCCAAGTACATTTCTGTTAATAATAAGAACTTTGAGTTCCCAGAAAGCGATTCAGAAGATGAAATGGCTAATTGCTTAGTATGTGGGAAACATAACCTGCCAACTCAGACTTTACTATGTGATAACTGTGATAATCCGTTTCATATGAGATGTCTTCTGCCTCCTTTAACGAATATTCCTACTGGGGATTGGTACTGTGACAAATGTCTTATTGGTACTGGAGAATATGGTTTCGAAGAACCTGTGGAAATTAAATACTCTCTACCTGAATTTTACGGTATGTGTCAAAATTTTGAAAAGGAATTTATTGAAAAATATAACGAAGGAAATCCTTTAACGGTTGACACAATTGAAAAGAAATTCTGGGAGTTTGTAGATATTCAAAAATCTGATTTAGAAGTGAAATATGGAGCAGATATTCATAATTTAACTCCAGGTCAAATAAGTGGATTTCCTATGGCAAATACTCCATTCTTGAAACAAGACCTGGAGGTCCAAAAATACATAAATCACGCATTCAATTTAACAAAACTACCTTTCGCTAAAGGGTCGTTGTTAAACTTCATAAATACATCTATTTCAGGAATGACAGTGCCTTGGATTTACATTGGTTCTTTACTATCTACTTTCTGCTGGCACGTTGAAGATCATTATACTCTCTCCGCCAATTACTGTCATATGGGGGCTACCAAGAAATGGTATGGTATACCTTCAGAATTCGCTGATAAATTCGAAAATTTAATGAAAAGTTCTGCACCCGACTTATTCAAAAGACAGCCAGACTTACTTCACCAGTTAGTCACATTATTATCACCTAATACTCTAGTCATGAATGGTATACCATGCGTTTATGTTGACCAACAACCAAATGAGTTTGTAGTGACTTATCCACGAGTTTATCATGCTGGATTCAATTGTGGGTTTAATTTCAACGAAGCTGTCAATTTCACCATGCCACAATGGCTTGAATTTGGTGAACAATCTATACATGACTATAAAATCATTAAAAAAGAGAATGTATTCAATCACTATCAGTTAGTGGAGAATGTTTTGAAAGATTTCAATAACCTGAAGGGGAAAATAACCCAATCTAAGCTAGATCTTGTGAAAAAATGCATAGAAAGTTTTGAAAGGTTTTATCACGAACAGACAAGGTTACTTAGCCAAATCAGTAAAGAAAAATTCAACGTTGTTTTGCAACCTAAAGTTTATAAAGAAAGAAAGTTCAGCGAAGAACAAATGGGGACATTCGATCAAGAGGGAGATGGTGAAGAAGAAGACGATGAATTGTGTGATATCTGTAGGACCAAGGTATCACATCAATATTGTCTAATTGATAACACCGGGCATAACTTAGATAAATTGATGGCACCAATTGAAGTCAAAAAAATAGAGGAGGATATAGTAGAGCCACGTACTCCGCAACTCAAAGACGAAGCAGAATTCAAAAGAATAAGTATAAGTCAACTCCTTACGCCTGAGGCATCACCATTGGATGAAATCAAGATCGAACCCGACTACAGTAAATCTTACCAGGTTGCTGAAAGTTATGCTAGTAAGAAATTTAGTACGGAGAAGACACCAGAAAATGATGAGTGGGAAAAGCTAATTGAAGAAGCTAAAAAGCAAAGCAACGAAGAAGAAGAAGAGCACGCAAGGAAAAGACGTCGGTCTAGTCGACGTCAAAAACTTGAAAAAACTGAAGTTCTAAAAATTAATGAACCAAAAGTTTCAACCAAGAGTAAATCAGGAAGAATGAGTAAAATGACAGTTGTACAACAAACATCAAACATAAGACAATTAAATGAAAAAGAGGAAATTAAGTTTTGCCTTCTGTGTTGTTTGAAACAAATGGGTTCAAATACAGAAAGGGTACCATTGGGTTCAAAATTAATTTATGAAATGTACCCTGATAAAATGAAAGATTTAATTAGAGTGTGCAAACGAAACTTACAAGATATAATGTAATGAATAAATGAATGATTAATTAGTGTAGAGAAGAGCACAAAGGAATTATAGATCAAAAGGATGAAAAAAATATCAGTTTGTTCTTACCTGTTCCCTTTTGTAGAGATAATCGTTCTAAACTTAAGCTTAACTTGTCCTGGCTTGGTTTCTTAACTCCATTTTGCAGCCAAAAAATGTGGGGTACACGCCTTCCCCAGACCCGTAAATTTGTCGGGTAACCCCCAGTGTCAGCCTATGGCGTTCGTTCCCGGCAGGAGTGCGACGGTTGGTGGATTCCATGGTTTTGATTGGCCAATTAACATTGTTGGCCTGTATGCAGGATGGAGCGTGTATAGCGGATTCGATTCGCTGGTGCGTTTCGGACGAACAGTGGGCACAATTATAAACTAGTTAAGATTCCTAACTTTTTTCTTTATTGAAACTTTTCATTTTCGTTATAGAAATCTACGAAATTTTAGTCTAGAATCACCAAAGTGTTCACGATGGTTCTTCCAAGATTATTTCATAATGCTTCCCGTAACGCTTTCACTGCTGCTAAGCGTAACTTTGTTTTCAACAGAGGTTTAGCTTCAGCTGCTCCAGTTGCCGGTAAAGTCAGGTATGTATTTTCCCAATAAAAAATTAAGTAATTTACTTTGGCAATTCAATCCAATCAATTGAAGTTAAAAATTACCTTCTATAATATTAAGATTCAACTATTGTTATATCAATGGTTTTCGTTGAATAGTGAAAATTTTTTGAAAATTTGTTAATAACAATTTTCCTAAATTATTTCAAAGAAATTTAATTTTTGATCTATCAATAATTCAATTTCATTCTATTCATAACGATATCTATTTAATTTTTAATTCCTTTCATTCAATTGTGCTTACTCAATTACTTTTTACAAATTTGGACACCAAATTGATCTCGTCCAATTAAATTTTTCAAAAATGCGAGCGAGGCCGAATTTGGTTAATATTGTCCAATTTTTCAAATTGCCAAAGTAATACTTATCATTTAACTGATTGTTTTAAATACTAACTTTTTTTTAGAGCCGTCATTGGTGCCGTTGTTGATGTCCAATTCGAAGAAGGTGGATTACCAGCTATTTTCAATGCTTTAACTTTAAAAAATGGTGACCAAGATTTAGTTTTAGAAGTTGCTCAACATTTAGGTGAAAATACCGTCAGAACCATTGCTATGGATGGTACTGAAGGTTTAGTCAGAGGTGCTTCTGTCACTGATACTGGTGCTCCAATTTCTGTTCCAGTTGGTCGTGAAACTTTAGGTCGTATCATCAATGTTATTGGTGAACCAATTGATGAAAGAGGACCAATTAACACTAAACAAAGAAACCCAATTCATGCTGAACCACCAGCTTTCGTTGAACAATCTACTGCTGCTGAAGTTTTAGAAACTGGTATTAAAGTTGTCGATTTATTAGCTCCTTATGCTAGAGGTGGTAAAATTGGTTTATTCGGTGGTGCTGGTGTCGGTAAAACCGTTTTCATCCAAGAATTAATTAACAACATTGCTAAAGCTCATGGTGGTTTCTCTGTTTTCACTGGTGTCGGTGAACGTACCAGAGAAGGTAATGATTTATACCGTGAAATGAAAGAAACTGGTGTTATTAACTTAGAAGGTGACTCTAAGGTGGCCTTGGTTTTCGGTCAAATGAATGAACCACCAGGAGCTAGAGCTAGAGTTGCTTTAACCGGTTTAACTATTGCCGAATACTTTAGAGATGAAGAAGGTCAAGATGTCTTGTTATTCGTCGATAACATTTTCAGATTCACACAAGCCGGTTCTGAAGTTTCTGCTTTGTTAGGTCGTATTCCATCTGCTGTCGGTTATCAACCAACATTAGCTACTGATATGGGTCTTTTACAAGAACGTATTACTACCACTAAAAAAGGTTCTGTTACTTCTGTTCAAGCCGTTTATGTTCCAGCTGATGATTTAACTGATCCAGCTCCTGCTACTACTTTCGCCCATTTAGATGCTACCACTGTGTTATCTAGAGGTATTTCTGAATTAGGTATTTACCCAGCTGTTGATCCATTAGATTCTAAATCAAGATTATTAGATGTTTCAGTTGTTGGACAAGAACATTATTCTGTTGCAACTAATGTTCAAGAAACTTTACAAGCTTACAAATCTTTACAAGATATTATTGCTATTTTAGGTATGGATGAATTATCTGAACAAGATAAATTAACTGTCGAAAGAGCTCGTAAGATTCAAAGATTCTTATCTCAACCATTCGCTGTTGCTGAAGTTTTCACTGGTATTCCAGGTAGATTAGTCAGATTAGAAGATACTATTAAATCATTTAAAGAAGTTTTAGAAGGTAAATATGATCACTTACCTGAAAATGCTTTCTATATGGTTGGTGGTATTGAAGATGTCGTTGCTAAAGCCGAAAAATTAGCTGCTGAATCTAAATAAGCAGATTAGTCATATTCCTCTCATTGCACCTATTATTTCTATAAATGAATAATTTGATTGTAAGTAATTAAAAAACTATTTATATCTTTATTCACTTTAATCTTTTGAGAAAAAAAAATTCTTTAAAGAATAATAAGATGCAAGTATACTTGAGTTAGAATTTAAAAATATTCATTTATATCTTAGTAGCTTTCGATGAAATAAAATTAAAGTTTAAAAATGTGTAAAAAAATGTAAAGTTGTGTAAAGTTTTAAAGTTGAAAGTTGCTCATTATAAAAATGAACACGTTTTGATATTAAAACTACTTCTTTTCAAGCAAAAATGGTGTTTTCTTTGGCTAGTGTATGTATTTAAAATATAATGATAATTTTAGCTCTTTATTAACATCAAGTCATTATCCTTTTTGGATAATTCTAGCATTGACTGGAAAACAGTTATAGTTGGATTTACAGTAGGTCAATTTTTATTTGAAAATTATTTAGACTACAGACAATATCAAGTTTTAAAGAAAACTTCACCTCCAGCATCTTTAAAAGCTGAAATTGAACAAGAAACTTTTGATAAATCTCAAGATTATTCAAGAGCTAAAGCTAGATTTGGTTTTCTTTCTAATACTATTAGTTTACTTCAAAATCTTGCCATTGTAAAATATGATCTTTTACCAAAATTTTGGGATATTAGTGGTGTTGCCATGGTAAAAGTTCTTCCTTATTTACCAAAGTTTATGGGAGGTATCATTACCCATTCATTGTTTTTCATGCACATTACTCAAATCGTTCAATTAATTATTTCTGTTCCATTAGGTTATTATTCACAATTTATTTTAGAAGAAAAATATGGTTTCAATAAACTGACGGTAGGTTTATGGATTTCTGATCAAGTTAAGTCTTTAGGTTTAGGAATTGTTCTTGGATCTCCTGTGGTTGCTGCTTTCTTGAAAATTATTGATTATTATGGTGATTCTTTTATTGTATACACTTGTGGATTTATATTATTTGTTCAATTAGTTGGTATGACTATCTATCCAATTTTAATTCAACCTTTATTTAATAAATTTTCTCCTTTAGAAGAAGGCGAATTAAAAACTGCAATTGAAGATTTGGCCTCTCAACAACAATTCCCATTAACTAAATTATATGTTATTGATGGATCAAAAAGATCTTCTCATTCAAATGCTTACTTTACTGGATTACCTTGGAGTAAACAAATTGTCTTATATGATACTTTAATTAATCACTCTACTGTTGATGAAACCGTGGCTGTTTTAGCTCATGAAATTGGTCACTGGAAATTAAATCATTTACCCCAATTATTAGTTTTCTCTCAAGTTCATGTTTTCGTATGCTTTATGTTATTTTCTGGTTTCACCAAAAACACTTCATTATACAAGTCTTTTGGGTTTCATAATGTTCAACCTATTTTCATTGGATTCATGTTATTTAATGATATTTTTCAACCATTTGAATGTATTTCACAATTTGGTCTTAATCTTTTAACTAGAAAGAATGAATATCAAGCTGATGAATACGCTAAAAAATTCGGTTACGCTGATGATTTAGCAAAAGCTTTGATTAAACTTTTAAGTGAAAACTTATCTGCAATGGATGCTGATTGGTTGTATTCTTCATACCATCATTCACACCCAATTTTAGCTGAAAGATTATCAGCAATTGGTTACGTTTCTAAGCAAAAAGTTGCCAAAAAAGAAGAAAAATTAAATAAGGAAGATTAGTATGTATTTATAGATCTAAATAACAAGGTATTTAATTATGTACATAAGATGACGAATTTTACCTGATTAATCAAGAATTTAAAGCTAATAGTATGACGAATTTTTGTATTTACTGTGGAGTTCATTATAAATTTTTCTCATTTTAACAAATCCAAGATGAATCTTACCAACAAAATGGTCTGCTAATCTTCTATCGCTATCAAGACGGGACAAGTAGGCACCACACCCTTCACAAACTTGAAGTTTCTGTTGAGATGACTGTCCAATATTTTCTACAATATTTCTAGCAGATTCTGCCAACTCTTCTCGTTGTTTAAGAAGATCATTTAATTGAGCGGTTTCATGTATACTTTTCAAATTTTCCTGTTCATTTTCGAGGTAGTCAATTTCTTGAATCATTAATCCTATTCGAGTATCTACTTCCTCGAGTCCCTTTGTAACTTCTGCTATTTTTGCCTTTTCTTCTGGTGTATGTTCTAATCTTCTCAATGCTAATGCTATAGTTCGGTCCAACTCATGAATGAAAGTCTGGATATGTTTGTAATACTCAAATTCAAATTCAGGGAACTTCTCTCCCTTCTTAGTACGATACTCATATTCTAGCTTGTGTTTCTCGAGATGTAATTGTGGGCATTTCCCTAGATCTTGCTTTGTACCTGTGAAATAGTCATGAGGACAAGTTCCTACAAGAAAGCTTTTGCACACTCTATTATTCGTCATTTCCGGGTCTCTTCGTCTGGTCATTGGGGAAATCAATGCATCTTTCCCCATAAGTTGCTCTAGCAACTGGCGTTGTTCCTGGGCCATGATAAACTTCTATTAAATTGACAAAAATGTATGTGAAAAAATCCGTGCCCTTTTGATAACAATTTTCACTCAATGCAATTTATGCTGCGATTTTCTTCATTGTCTGATAACGAACTATTGAACATGAGAAGATATCAGTTAATGGGAAGTAGAAAACTTCATAGTCTGTCTTCAAAGAAAGAGTATCCTCTTCTTCACATATGCTCTCTTCCTCATGAAATTATAGTTGAAATTTTTCTGGATTTGAAAAACGATATCATTTCTCTACTGCACATGTCTAAAACCTGCCATAAATTTAACAATATTATCGGGAAGAATTACCTTTATCGTCATATCACTTTCAAAGATATGGATCAGTTTGAAAAGTTTGGTCGTGAACATCTTCCCATTTCCCGGAAATCTTTCCGGAAATTAGTAGTTGCAGAACCCAGCTCAAAGTTGAATTATATTAACTCAATTCACTTCATTAATCCTCCAGCCAAGGATTCAGATCAGTTTAAAACAAGTATAGCTGGATCATATGATGTTGAAACCGTGGTTCAACGTGGGAATAGGAAGGCTTATACTACATTTATTGATTTTTTAGTGTGCCTATTGAATGAAGCCTATGGTATTACCCAGTTAACTTTTAGCGAAATAAGTCCTAAATTTAGTTTCCCTGAAGAAATTAACGGTAACGAGTCAACTTTCTCATTACCTTCAAGGCGACCTAAACAAAAAAGAAGATTGAAAACACTTATACTAAAGGCTCAATCAGGTTGGACAATCCCATTCAGATTATTTCACTTATCTACAATTTTAAATACCTTCGATACCATTGACGAATTAAACCTAAACAATTTCGCTGTACATGACTCAAAATTGGTGCTGCTAAATATTCCTAAACCCATTACTATTCACTTACTCCTGTTAAATTCATGTATTTATTCCGATACTTGGATGCATAGAACTCCATCAAAGAAAAAGACCTGCTCAGAATTATTTGCAAAAACCAGTACCATTCAGCTTCTATCGATTCAATCGGGTCATGACCTCTCTTTCATTGATTTTGTTAAATTGAACAACAATTTAGTTGTTCTTATTTTAGACTTAACTTCAAAAATTTTTTACGAATTTTCCAATAACGATATCAACGATAAAAATTTTAATTTTACTAAATACAATAGCTTTTTCAAACTAATTTGCTCGGGCCAAGGTGGCTACTCTTCATTAAAAGAATTGGTTCTCGTAAATTTTGAATTATTTGATTGCTATGGTCACATTCATAATGTAAAAGAATTGTCTGAATCGGCTCAGGACGATAACTGGGCCGAATCTTCTACCGATAAATTTCGCCATCTTTTATCGTACCTTTCTAATGTTACTAATGTCACGATAGTCCTCTCTGAAAGGCCAAACATCGTTCATAAATGCGTGAAGTGTGGCCTTACTAGGGGTGAATTACAAGATGATAATTCTGATATGAGAACAATCAATTCTCTTAATACAAATGAATGGACTTATTTATTAAATCCTTTACTTACGGGTAATTTAAAGTGTAATATAAGGATTTTAGACCATAAATTAAATGCTGTTTTCACAAGAGTTACGGAAGAACCAAAAAGATGATCATCTCCATCATAAACATCACAAAAAGATATGTCTTCCTTGTTGAAGCACCTAAACTGTTAGTTACAAATTCTACTGAAAATTTTATGGTGCATACTTTTCCCTTTCATTCCTCGTCGAATTCAGTATCACTATCTTCACAAGTACCTGGTTCATCAGGTTCGTCATATGTATACGTACTGTTTTCTCCTCTGTTCAATCTTTTGGGCTCTGTTCCTGACATGATATCAATTTCTAGTTGAACGGAAGGGTTTTCTAAATAGGTTTTTCCACTCTTATTCAAAATCTTGAAAGGGGTTTGCAAATCTTCATCATTTAGTTCTACATATTTACCTCGTTCTACTTTGGCTCCTGACTGTATCAATTCTTTAGCAAGAGATTCGGGTAATTTTTCTTTAACAACAATGTTATCATATGAATCTTCGCAAGCAGGTGAAGAATAATCAGAGTCTTTCAACAGTACTGTCAAAAAATCATTTTGCTTCATGGACTCAGCTACGAATTCGTAATCGATGTCCAGTCCAAATTCTAGCTGTGATTTCAAAGCAAAAAAATCTTGCAATATCTTGACATCTCCATTAGGTTGTATATCAACCAATCCGTAATTATTTGGCTCTTGTGAGTATTCATAAACTAACCCACCACTGAATGTTTCAATCATATCATTTGAATATAAAGCCAGGATTTCTTCAAATTGTCTTGGTAACACTTCATTACAGCCATACCTATCGAATGTTAGTAAATCATCGTGTAAAAAAATTGTATACATACTCTGAAAAAAATACAGGTTTCGTATAATCAATATAGTCATCGACAAGAATATTGTAACCACTAGTGTAAAAAGTTTGCTCTCCACACCATTGATAGGAATTAACTCCATAAAAGTCAACTGAATCCATTGGATTATCATAAACACATTCCAAGTAATCTGAAAATGGGATTCTATAACGGAGATCATCTGCAGCTGAGTATCCCACTGGAATATAACGAGGAGAGTTATACTTAATATAGGTTTTGATATCTTTTACCAAACGTTTAATATAAACTGGTGAATTCTAAAAAAGTTAGTCATTGTCATTAAAGATGGTCAAAGTACTTACTTCAGCTGAAACTTTATCGTTGACTATTTCATTTCCTGCAAAGAAACCTAGAGTATTGTTGTAGTAAGAAAACTGCTCAATAACTTTGAAGACATTATCAAGGTATTCAGTATTGTATGTTGTCCAAGGCTCATACCTGTTCAAGTGATATCCGGGAAGAGGTGAATTAACATCTAGGACCAAGTATATACCTGCCAGTGCCAATAAGGACATACAAACATCGTGATTTAACTTTGAGTTAATAGAGTAGATTCTTATTGTATTAATTCCAAGCTCTTGAAATAATATAATATCCCTTGCGCAAGCTTTAGGGTCTGACAACGGATCTCTATCTTCTGATACTCCAGAAGAGCCACCGGGTTGGTAGTCGACTCCTTTGATGTAGAACTTTAGAGTTAGTAAAACTATTTTTTACAAAAGTAAAAACTCCTTTGTAACGCTATCAATGAAGAATTTTCCGCTGATAGTCAAAGGATGAACGTATCCTCTGACTCCTTCTATCAATATATATGTGATAATCAATAGTACTTGGCCAAGCATTTATTGTGTAGTTGATTATAGTAAAAGCAGATATTTCCTAAGCTCGGCCACAAATCCATTTTTTTTGCAGCCATTAAGCCTGTGAAAACGAAGTAACAATACGCCGGAAAGATAACAAAATATAAAAGATATGTTTTATGATCAACAGAACGTAATGGAGTTGGTTTTCATGTCGATTTCAAGCTTTTGACTAGTTTATAAATTTTGTTGAATTTTTCATATTTTTGGAAATACTTCAGTTTTCACGTAAAATTACACTAATTGCAAATATATTCAGGTAAGATGAATAGAAATCACAAAACTTTGAGAAGTCCTCAATGGATCAAAAAAAACATGAAAGCTCATTTCGTCAACCAAAAAAAAACTTTAGTCTATTTGACTAATTGAGTCAAATCCGTCATTTTCACTTTCCCCTACCTCTATTTCACTTTCATTATAATGATCATGTGTAAGTAGATCGAATCACTACACGCAACGATTTAACATGCATCAAATGCCTGCGTGGCGTAATGGTTAGCGCATCTGACTTCTAATCAGAAGATTGCGGGTTCGAGTCCCGCCGTGGGTTCTTTGCGGATTTAGCTCAGTCGGGAGAGCGTCAGACTGAAGAAAACTTCAGTCCAGTTAATCTGAAGGTCCTGTGTTCGATCCACAGAATTCGCATATTTTTTTGCATCTTTAGAAGAAGAAATGGATTTATTGAATGTATGGAAGAAGGAATGGGTTTATTGAATGTAGATTTAAAGATTTGGAATTACAGTTTGTCAAAATACAAAAACTTAGAATTGAATTAGCGAATTACAAATGCTATTTAATTTATACTAATCGAGCTTAAATTATATCTCAACATATTTGTTAATAGATACCATTCCTCTATCTCTATTTGCCCAACTAACGTAATTTGGTGAATAGTGTAAAACTTCTTCGAAAGAAGGAACTGTTTCCTTAGTTATTCCTTTTTCAGAAACGTAACCTAAATCACCCCAGAAACACAGGACTGATACTCCTAATTTAGTAAGTTTAACACTCTCAGTATTGACATCTAAATCAAATACATTTGGAACCCATTGAAATCCAATATGGTAAGGTTTATCCCAATCTAATTTATTTAAGTGAAGTTCATCAATTCCTGTCAAGTCCTTATATAAATAATTCCCATTTTTATCGATGGAGAATCCTTCAGGAATACTATTATAAGAGACGTGAGATGAAATACTTTCGTTAACAGGAACATCAGCATAGATAATAATCATCTTTACAGGGGTATCCTTTGGACTAAATGCTTTTTTACCTTGAATTTCTGTAAGTGAATCGGTAAGATTGAAGTTTAATTTGCAATTTCTCGTTTTAGGTGCAGTAACTTCAATTTCTCCTGTAAGAAGACCAAATGGAAATTCAGTATTTGAAGATGAATTTTTCAAAATATTAATATCAACGTAATCTTCTAATGATTTTACTCCAGGCACCAAATTTGGTAATAAATCCGATTCGTACTTGTAGAGCAGCAAACCATTTCCAAGAGATTCAATTTCTAAAGTATCTTTTGATGCTTTGAATGATGGTAAATCTTCTAAGATATCGCTGACAATTGGAGTATCACGTCCAGTAACTTGAACATAACTGGTAGCTGGAGAAGAATTTAAGCTAATGCTTTGAATAAATCTTAATTTCAAAGGATTAGATTCACTGAAAGGAGAAGCAACCAAAACTGAGAAAAATCCTTGCAAGATGATAAAAACAACAAAAACGACTATAAGTCTGTTTAATTTGAAAACAAATGGTAAGAATGGCAATGCCCAAGCAATAGCAAATGCTTGAATGAATTTGAAAATCAATTTTTGAGCTGATAATGATTCTTGAATTGATTTATTGATACCATCCAAGATAAGAAATCCAGTATTATAAACAATATAAGATGATAATGGAACAACAACTAAGAATTGAATAGACCAGTCATAACCAAAAAGCTTGAAGACTACGTTAGGTTTATGAAATTCATGAGAATTTAAAGAAATTGAAGACGAACCCAGAGATAAAGGTCTTTGATCATCATCATCGAATTCGGCTCCGTAAGAATTATGAGAGTTTTCAAGCAATGGACGATAAGATTCGTCGTGTTCATGATGAGATCTCAGGAATGTCCAACCCAATAAACCTAAGAAAGCAGCAATTGATTGAATAATGAATAAAAGAATTATTGGAAATTCACCTGTATGATCATCACCAATTTTATTGTGAGATAATTTGTAAGTAGAGTAAACCAGAACAATCCAATAAAGGAAAGAGGTCTCAATAATAACCACCAATTTTTCATCGTGATTGATACCTTTACTTGATCTGAAGATGTAGTTAAAGAAATTTAAGATGATATAGTTTGAAAATAAAAACAACGAGAATAAAGTAATTACCAACTCATACCATTGAGAATTAGGTAAAAATTGATTGACTGGCTCGATGAATTGGTCAGTAACGAAGTTGGTTACAAATAATGAAAAAGCAAATGAGATTGGGAACTTAATGACATTGTAAAAATTGATATTCCAGTGTTTCTTATAGTAAAGTGCAACAACTAAGAATGGGAGCGTAGCAAAAGGAATAACAATCAACAATATGAGACTGGTAATTGTTACTTGAGGAGCAGCAAAAGCAAAGAAGAAATTTAAGAAACTAGCGTAAATAGCGTAATCTTTGCCCATATTATATTCGCTGGACTCGATATACTCGAAGTCCAAATCAATTTTTTGACTTGAGATAACCTTAGTATAGTCTAAGGCATTGGATAACATGTGCCACATCGACTTAATATTGACGTTCTTGATATTATCACCAGCAGTATGGTAAATGTCTCTAGGCTTATAGAAAGCAACATCAATACCTCTAATACCATGTTCTTTATAAATTTTATAATCAGTTTCACTTCCAATCAAATGATTATTAAATCCTTGTTGGAAAATGGAGTTACCATAAGGAAATCTAACATTTTTGAAAAATTTAGTAACTCCAAAATCGGTAGCTCTAAATAAGAAAGCTTTTCCACCAGCACCAGTACCTTCTAAGTTTAAAAAATACTTAATTTGAGAAAACCAAGGATGGAAAGTAAAAGCTTGAGTTCCATATAATCCAAATTCTTCATTATTGTTAAAATTAAAGATTATTGTTCTCTTTGGTTGTTCGGAGGATTCCGAAGTGAAATAATTGAGAACTCCTAAAAGTGAAGCTACTCCCATTCCATCATCAGTAATACCAAAACTAGTAGGAACTGAATCATAATGAGCACTTAAAAGTAAAGCAGGTAATTCCGAGTCAGTACCATTAATTCTAACTAAAAGATTATTACTTTCATAATAAGATACACTATCGTAGTTTAAATATTTTACACCAACTATAACATTATTTGAATAATTCAAGTCATTATCAAAATCAGCGTATTTCTTTTGAGAAACCAACGCCTTAATTTCTTTTTCAAGATAATCATGAACATAATCATTCCCTGGTGAAGTATAAGTATGTTTATACTTTCCAATTGATTGTAAAGCCAGCCAACTATCATGGAGAATGATTTTTTCTAATTTATCATCAGGTAAATTGACACTATAATCCAAATTATTATCATACAGGGATAAAAGAACAGTAGCCACAATTGTTAAAATTACAAATAATGTAAGTGAAGTTTTTCTATAGCCAAATACACCTCTAAAGAATCTGATAAAGATATTAGGTTTTTGAGATTTCGGGGAAACAGAGGTTGGTTCCGGCATTGGAGATGCCAAATTCTTAGACCTAGTAGAGGCCGTTTCACCATTGGCAGATTCCGACATTAAAAGCTAATAATTATCGGAATTATTAGTTTAATCTAAGTTTTGATAATCTGC
Source organism: Metschnikowia sp. yHQL527 (assembly GCA_030578455.1). NCBI lineage: Eukaryota > Fungi > Ascomycota > Pichiomycetes > Serinales > Metschnikowiaceae > Metschnikowia > Metschnikowia sp. yHQL527. The sequence goes on along the minus strand of JAJMRR010000022.1, from coordinate 106,859 downwards.
AATTTCAGGGCAGGCGCATACCGAATGCAGGTCATTGAAACGACCTGAGCCCGTACACCCACCAAGAAATCCATACACCATGTCAAATACATATGCATATTCTGGATAAATTTTCAACGGCAACTAAGCGATATGACAAATTTTGCTCCACTTAAGAATGACTTGATCCTTCGAGCCGCTAAGGGAGAAAAGGTCGAAAGACCACCAATCTGGATCATGGTATGTTTTCCTCCAAGGAATTTACTTAAATGGATGACTTTTTAGAAATTTTTCAGTACTAACCTTCAGAGACAAGCCGGTAGATATTTACCAGAATATCATGAAGTTAAAGGTAAAAGAGACTTTTTTGAAACTTGTAGAGATGCAGAAATTGCGGCTGCTATTACTATTCAACCTGTTGATCATTTTGATGGACTTATTGATGCTGCCATTATATTTAGTGATATTTTAGTTATACCTCAAGCAATGGGATTTAAAATTGATATGGTTGAAGGAAAAGGACCAGTTTTCAGAGATCCATTAAGAGAAAAAACTGATTTAGCAAGAGTTAATCTTAAACCAGATATTTTAAAAGAACTTGATTGGGCTTTTAAAGCTATTACTCTTACAAGAACTAAATTAAATGGTAGAGTTCCATTACTTGGATTTGTTGGTGCTCCATGGACACTTTTAGTTTATATGACTGAAGGATCTGGTTCAAAAATGTATAGATTTGCTAAACAATGGATTTATGAATTCAATAAAGAAGCTCATATTTTACTTCAAGCAACTACTGATGCTTGTATTGAATTTTTAGCACAGCAAGTTGTTGCTGGAGCTCAAATGTTACAAGTCTTTGAATCATGGGCTGGTGAACTTGGACCTCATGAATTTAATGAATTTTGTCTTCCATACTTGAGACAAATTGCTGAAAAATTACCAATTAGATTAAAAGAACTAGGAATTACTGAAAAAATTCCAATAACTGTTTTTGCAAAAGGTGCTTGGTACGCTGTAGATGATTTATGTGAATCAGGATATGATACTATTTCATTAGATTGGTTATATAAACCAGAAGATGCGGTTAAAGCAGTTAATGGTAGAAGAATTACTTTACAAGGTAATTTAGATCCTGGTATTATGTATGGATCAAATGAGGTAATTTCCCAAAAAGTAGAACAAATGATTAAAGGATTTGGTGGAGGAAAACAAAATTACATTATAAATTTCGGACATGGAACTCATCCGTTCATGAAACCAGAAAAAATTGAACATTTCTTTAAAGAATGTCATCGTTTTGGGTCAATGTAAGTAGAGAAAAATAATTTTAGAAGTAATTAAACAAGAAAAATCTTGAAACCTTAGAATACCAATCTGACTCAATAGTAAGTTTAAATCGACTCGAATCAATGACTCAAATCAGTGACTCATGACTCACCTTGCATTAAGTTATATAGCTATACAAGTCAGTACTCATATTGCGTAGAAAAATACTTTTAGTGTGAGAGTTTATGAAAAATTAACTACTCCATGGCTAATATTAACCAGAAAGATCTATACCTCTATGACCTTCCGGAGTCGGTTCTGAGCTCTTTGGAGTTGATGTACTTCGATGAATCATACGGAGAAGTTCAAGCACCTCAAATCCAAGAACAAGAACAAGTCAAACCTTCTAAAGTTCACGATTCTAAAGATTGTGCTACTTGCAATATTTCAATAGAAGGAACATCATTTGAAGCCCGGAAATCTCACTATAAGTCAGATTATCATCGTCTTAACCTCAAGAGATCATTAAATGAATTGGCACCTCTTACAGAGGAAGAATTCGATAAATTAATTGAGGAATCATCAATTGAAAGTCTTTCTGGATCTGATGACTCAGACATCGAAGAAGAATCTCACGATAAACTCACCACTATTTTTGAAAAACTTAGCGTGGAAAAACCTAACGATGAAGATGAAACTTTTGTCAGTCACTTAAATACCAAATCTCCATTCATTTTATTTAAATCTCCATTATTGCCATCTACAAATGCATTTGCCATTTACAAGTCGGTATTCACCGAAAAAGAATTGGTTCTGGACCCTTTAACCACACTTAAATCCATGAACTCGCTTGAAACCAAGTACCTGGCACTTCTTATGATTGGTGGTGGTCATTTTGCTGGAGCAATTGTAGCTCATAAGAGAAAGAATATTAAAGGAAATGTTAATCTCAAAGAGTCCAAAAGAGAACAGCAAGTTGAAGTATTGGAATCTAAGACTTTTCATAGATACACTACTAGAAGAAAACAGGGTGGTGCTCAAAGCGCTAGTGATAATGCTAGAGGTAAGGCTAATTCTGCTGGTTCTAGTATTCGTAGATATAATGAACAAGCATTGATAAAAGAAGTTCGTGAATTACTAGAAAGTTGGAAAGGTTACTTATCACAATGTCAGTCTGTATTTATAAGAGCAAATGGTGCATCAAATAGAAAGATCTTGGTAGGTTATGAAGGTGGTACACTTCAAAATAATGATGTGAGAATTAAAAGCTTTCCATTCACAACCAAAAGAGCTACCAAATCGGAATTGAAACGGGCATGGATAGAATTGTCTTATTTACAGGTTGTTGATGTGCCAAAGACATCAGAAAAGCCTAAAAAGAAGAAACAAACTCAATCTGTTCCAACATCTAAATCACCTACACCCAGTGCTGAAGAAAGTACACCTGAAGCCAAACACACTACAGAGCTAATAGGGTTACTCAAGAAATCAAAGGCTCCATTACTCATCAATTACACCAAGAAGAATAATTTATCACCAGATTTCGAATTACAACCTGCTAAAATTTATTCACATACTCCTACATTGCTTCATTATGCTTCGATTCAGGGATTGCATCATATGGTGCAAATACTTCTAGTAAACTTAAAGGCAAACCCAGTTGTGCAAAATAAGAGTGGGAAAACTGCTTTTGAATTAGCTGCAAACTATAATACAAAGAAAGCATTTCAAATAGCTAGATTTAGTTTGGGTGAAGATTATTGCAACTGGACAGAAGCTAAAGTTGACACTGCAAAATCAAAGGAACAATTTGCAGCTGAAGAAGAACAGATGAAAGAACAGGAAACCTCCGAAAAGAAGAAACTCATGCAAGAAGAGTTGGCTAAAAAAACAAAAATAGAACTGAAAAAGCCTTCTTTCTCTTCTGGTGGCACCTTGGGTGGTAACAGCTCGATATTGACTCAAGTTTCAGACTTGAACGCTCTTAATGACCAACAGAGAATGAGGTTAATGAGAGAACAAAGAGCACGGGCTGCAGAGGCCAGGTTTAAGAAGAGTTAGAAATATAGAACCATATATTGTATATAGACTTATATTTATTACATCAGTCATTACCTGGAGTAAATTTTGTAAGAAGAAAGCTGATGGGTGCCTTACTTATGTTGATAATCTCGTTCAAGGCGTCGTCACCTACGTCGATTCTAGTCTTGAACAGTGAAGGATCGTAATGTCTGTAATCAGTCAAGGCATTTCTTATAGACTGTTTCTTCTTTTCAGAGGTTTGATCCTTTTGATGGAAGTCAAGGGCCGACATCCATGGGCTCAGAGACTCGTGATTGTCTTCTTCCGGTTCAGGAGGTACAAACTTCGAGTTATCACCAACTCCAGAGCAGTCACACTCAAGAAGATCATGGGTATTACTGGAAGTCTCTAAATTAACAGTGAAAAGGTCTTTTAAATCAACCAAATCAAATAAATTCAGCTTCGAGTTAACGTCATCGTCTATGAACTTATCACTAAGATTATTCTTCATCAACTGACGCTGAAGAATCTTCTCGTCAATGAATCCGGTGGTTAACAACCTATAAATAAACACAGGATTCTTCTGACCGTCTCTGTGGATTCTTGCCAATGCCTGGTGATCATTAGATGGATTCCAGTCATTGTCAAACAATACAAGCCTCGAAGCACCTACGAGATTTAGTCCAACACCTCCAGATTTCGATGATAAGAGAAATATTGAGATATTAGGCTCTTTATTAAATTGTGTAACAAGTCCGTTTCTAGCCTTGCTGGGAGTGCTACCATCAAGTCGAAGAAATGAGAGATTAAGCTTGGATATTATGGTTTGTAACAAATCTAAAGTTTGTGTATAGTTAGATATGAGTACAGTTTTTGCCTTTAGTTTTTGAAACTCAAGGAGTAGAGGAATAAGAACATTAATTTTAGAACTGGCAAAATTAGAAGTAAGTTTTGCCTGTTCGCTTTCTCCAACAAGACTATTAAATAATTTATCTTCCTTTAGTAAAGAAGGTGAATTGCACAATTTCTTTATGAGTGTGATCAAGCTAAGTGAATTATTGTTACTATTCTCGTCGAGATATGATTGAAATTGGCGACTGTTGATGATATGGTTAAAGAGTGTGATCTGTACTGATGTGGGATGACAAAATGCAATGGTGTCGGTCTTACTAGGAAGGTAATTTTGAATAGAGTCTTTTGTTCTTCTAAGAACGAAGGTCTTTGTCAAATTAATGAGTTCTGAAGAAGCTGCTTCTCCAGCTTCAATAATATTTTTGTTTTTACAATTAATATCTCTCGAACGCAGGATAGGTTGGATGAATGTCTTTTGAAATGAAGCAGCGGTACCAAATACTCCAGGATTAATGAAATTAATGATATTATAGAATTCTTGAAGATCATTTTGAATTGGAGTTCCAGTTAATATGATTTTCCGTGGTACTTCAAGTGATGTGAGTGATTTGAGCACCTTATTAGAACTATTCTTAAGCCTGTGTCCCTCGTCACATACGAGGAGGTCAATATTGACTTGACTCAACTGGCTAGAGCAACTAAGGATCTTCTCGTAGCCCATTATGAGGACTTGGTACACCAGAGTCTTTCCAAAGCTCAATACACTTTGTTTATCTTTCTCTAACGAAGATGAAGACGTAGACTTTATAGACAATATTCCGATTTTATTAATATTAAGCCATTTTTTGAACTCTTTATGCCAATTGTCAATGAGTGTCACCGGACAGGCAATCAAAACCTTCTTCACAGCACCTGAATTTACGTTTGGGTCAGGATTTTGCTTTAAAAGTGTCCATATGAGTGCAATTGTTGTGAGTGTTTTACCTAACCCCATTTCGTCAGCTAACAAAGCACCGTTTCCGAAACTATCACCCATAACACACTTGTAGAGAAACTCCAAAGCCTGTTTCTGGTGGGGTCGAAGATGACTCGTGATTATGGGGTCTACAATTAGTTTTTGATGATTCAGTTTATGTGGAAGGAGAACGAAGGCATCATCAGGAAGTTCAACCTTTATTTGAGGTCGGAGAGAATTGGGAGCCACTTTCTTGAAGGGCTGGAACATGGAGGATGAGTCTGATGAGGTGGTGATATTTTTCACAGTTTCAGACTCTTTGATAGGTTCATTTTCTTTCTCAGAGTCAGAACCTATAATTTCTTCATCGATTTGAACTTCGAAAGAACCAACTGAAAACACGGCAGAAACATTGATGGGTTTTGTAGATCTGGCAATGACTTTGAAGTTACTGTTGCCCTTATCGACTTTTAGAACATTTCCTGACGGAAGAACAACGAGAATTCCATCACCATCCCAAGACTTGTGCTTTTTATTTGTAGGTTTACGCCATTGGACAGAGTAGCGTTTGGCAGAAGATGTAGAAGATATAGAAGGTGCAACAGGCGGTGCAGTAGAAGACGCAGTATGAGATGCATCAAAAGTGTTCTTTTCTGCAATAGAAGACTCATTTAATGCATTAGAAGATGTATTATTTGCATGTAAACCGTTTCTTGAAGCCATAGAACCCGTAGGCCTAGAACCTGACGACAAAACATTACGTTCTTCAACCTGGTCGCTGCTGACACCAGCAGGTCTCGGAGGCTTAAAGGGAGCCGCAGGTCTCGGAGGTTTGAATGGGGCATGGACTTTCCTCATCTAAGGTGTTTACAATTAACGCGGTGTAAATCGCGATAGTATATTAAATATAGACATAAGTATGGGTAGAGACAACAATTTGAAAAATCAAAAAAGTTGGAAATTATACAATGGAGAAGGGTTGGATGAGTGGGTTTGAATGTCATTAGCGTGATTTTGAGCAATTTTCCAATTTTCCATTCAATTTATTCTTCAATTTTGTTGGCGTAAAGGTTGTTTGTTAAGCTTATATTGATCCAGCCAGAATGACTACATTCGTCCTCAAATTGGCTAAATTGAAAATGGAAGTCTTCTAGACACGGACGTTCTCTCCTGATAAGTAGTAATAGCCTCGAGATACCAACAAGGAAAGATGTGCTGGTAAGTAGGCAAAGATTCCGTAGCCTACAAACAATAGAAATGACAAAAGAAAGATGTGGAGAAACATCAGCTCGGTGGTGGTCAACATATAATGCGGAAACGAATGGTAGTATCTGTTGTAAGGAGTCTGTTTGAAGGTAAGCATGGCGAATAATGAGAAGTAGATAGTGTAGAGTGGAATAGGAGAATAGTGTTGAGAATATCATCTTGAGAACATGGTGTACGGGTGCGATAACAGAATAATTTTTTTAGTGACACAGGGTAAAAGTGTTTCAGCTAAGGAACCAACCGATCACACGATTAGATCACCTTCATAGTCTATGATTGATTTTCAAGCTAATTCTAAGGAATGTTTGAATTTGCAACAAATTAATACGAAAGTGTCTTGGGCACGACCATCACCAACTTTTGGCTCATCGCGTCACGTGATGGTCCTAACAACTTGTAATTCATATGGAAATTAAGAAGGCCCTTATTGCCACCCAGCCGGCGTCCGTTGCCATTCAGGACCTTGGAATATGGTTCAAAGACATAATTAACGAGCTACCGTCGCCAAATTCACCCGTTACGTTCGGAGATACCCTCTCAGTATGGTTCGTTAGAGTATGTCAAACCTTCAAGGTTCGATTCCAGACAGTGGCAGATATTCACGCCATTACCCTGAAAAAAGACCTTGACTTGGTTTTCACATTCATTTCCAATATCCTTCCGCCCGGAGGTGGGCCTGTAGCCAACAGCATGACGGGACTCTTACTGAAATTATTGTTGTACGTCCAGACTTTTCAAAGTAATGATTTGATAAGCCAGTGGGTTTATCAGACATCTAGAAGATCAGCAACATCTAAAACTACATTTTTACTAATGGAGATACTTCTTAAAGCTTCACCAGACCGGTGCATCGAAGTTGATTTCCAATTTGCTAGGAATTGCATTGGAGCTCTTAGCTCTTCATCTCTTGCAAATTCTTCATCTAAAGCATTTGTTTCAATGTTCCCAAAAGGTACCACAAACAATGCTCAGTGGCAGGACCTTGTGGTTGATGCATTGGTCGGGGAAACCTATAGAAAGAACGCATTGCTCTACTTGCTCCCGCTAGTAGTCAAGGCTCATCGTCAGGTTTTTGACGTAATTGTAAATCGACTTTCATCGGAGGAAACTGCATCGGATTTGCTTGTGGGGGTATTGAAAGTCGGAGTAGACCAAGGAATCATCATTAACCCGTTCTTAGACGAAAGTTCCGCTGTTTCAGATCAACATCTTCAGTTTCTTACTCATCATCATGAACCCACCAGAATATGTGCTTTTAGTCTTCTTGTTGGGTCTTCAAAAAGCTCAATGCCTGTTCTGCCTATTATTTACAAGACTATAGTGGATCTTGATTTGATTCTGGTACTTTCTATTGACTCCGACTCTATTGAAACCAGAAACGAATTTCTTTCGGTATTCAGATCTTTTCTCATAAGAGTAAGAGACTCTACATTTGCATTAAACAAGAAATCCAACAACGATAGCTCTAAGTTGATAGCTGCAAGCAAGGCATTTTTCCAATCGTTATTGCCGTCTATTATTCACGGAGTGAGACCTTCTTCATCATACGCCCAGATAAGTGTTTCCATATCGCTTCTTAACGTTCTAACTGACTTAGATTTGGAAGGAACAAACCCTCCGTCCAAGAAAGCCAAATTCCCATACACGTTACAACTTTTCACGGACGAACTTGTGTCTTTACTTTTAAACAACATCACCAGCAACTATGAAGATATCAGAAATAGTAGCATGCAACTTCTTTTGAGATGTCCAAGTGAGGTTCTTGCCGAACTTCCCCAGAAAGATATCTTGGTCAGAGCCGTGACCATGCTTTACGACCTTAAGGGCAGGAATAGTGACGGTGGTGCTAAAGTAGTTCAGTTTCTTGGGTTGTTAAACTTCTCCATGGGAAACTTTGAACCACTTTCTAAGATAACCAGTCTTCTTATCTCCAAAATTGATAACGGAATTCAAATTCTACATCAGGAGTTTACCATAAAGTCCAGAGTCCATGGATTATTTCTGGCTTTGAATCTACTTCTCCTGAGTATCAGCCCATCCCAATACATTTCAAAAGACCAGTTAAATCATATAATCTACAAAGAAATATTTGAAATTTGGAATTTATGCCGAGTCTCGTTACTGCAAATAGATAGCGAAGAGAATGCTACTTCTGACTTGAGATTCAATTTTGACTGGAAAGTTGTCAAGGAGTCGACCTCTCTCCTCAGTACCATCTTGACAAATGATTCCCTAGAGGAAAAAGTGCTTCTCGATAGCTGTGAATTGATCATGGATCAATTATCTTCTGTCAAGCATCGAGGTGCATTTTCATCGATATATCCGTGTTTTACAGCAGTGATGGAAACCTGTTTCAAGAATCTTGTGTATCGAGACCATCCTGTCAAGTGGTTAGAAAAGAACATATGTCTTATAGAGCAGAAAGACCAGCTCATCTCAAGAAGGTCAGGTGGTCTTCCTAGCTTGTTTACTGGGATCCTTTCGGTTGCTGGGAAAAGGCAAGACGAATTACTACAGTCGACATTCGAACATCTTCTACGGATTGCTGGCCAGAAGTACTTACCTGATGCCGACCAAAAGTCCGATATTCCTCAGGTTCATGCGTTCAACTGTATGAGACACATATTTCTTGATAAGTCCATTAACTCTTCAAGGTATATTAGCCAGGGATTACAGCTTTCTCTTACCAATTTTAACAACAGTACCTGGGCCATAAGAAATTGCTCTGTGATGCTTTTCACCGCTATTCACAATAAGCTTTTTGGTACCGAGAAACTTGACGGGGTTACTCCCGGTATTTCGACACAGCTTTTCTTTAGTACCTATCCTGAAATTAGACAGTGCCTTATAGACCACATTGTTGAACAACCTTTCCCTGTTCTTTCCATAATAAGTCACTTGGAAAGTGAAACTCTCGACGAGAATATGATATTTATGAAAAATCACATTTTAAATGTTTGTCTTCAGGATAAGAGCTGGAAAATTCGTGAGCTTGCAGCTTACCTGGTAGCATCTATCTTGGGAGTTGGTGAGTTGGTAGAAGTCGCTGAATCATTGGCAATGAAGTGTTCAAGTAGTTCTCCCAACAGAGTTCATGGGAACTTACTTGCGATTAAAACTATACTTCAGCGAATAAAAATCAGAATGCCTAATTTTAAAGTCGAGCTTAATGTTTTGCTTGATACTCAAAGGTTTTTAGTGTTGTCACACTCTTCTGTTAAGACTTACATCGACATACTTTGGGCATTGGATGCATGTGGACAAGATCTCAGCGAAGTAATTGATCCGATGGGAAACTTTTTCATTATACAGCTTGGTATACAGTCTAGTAGTGGACCACATCGATTACTTCTAACCTCCTTGGCCAACTTCCTTCTTGAACACACTCCGAATGATTTGATGGATTTGGTGTACCTCTGCCTATCATTTTCAGAACACTACGAGGTTCAGTTAGCTGCATTGAAGTATTGCACCAACAATGTCAGCAAGATCATACAACACCAGGAATTGTTTGAAGAGGTGTGGCGACTTTTAACAGGTGATGCATGGATATTCGTGAAAACGCAAGCATTGAAGTTGGTTGTTCTATTGAAAGTCATTAACAACCCTAATTACTTGGAATTGATAGCTTCGTATACCAGCGAGAAGTATTCCGACGATGTGAGAGTAGACGCCATCAATGCTATGTCGTATGTTATCGGCGAAGACCCAGAGAGAGTGCTGGACTTTCTCCATAATTGTGTCTACTTCTCTGATGAATCAAGACCAGAAACCGTCAGATACAGAGCAGTTGAGGCTATTCTGAGATTTTTGGAAACAAGAGGTGGACTTGACTCAAAAACAGCAATTCTTCTTTATAATAGTCTTCAGGATGAGGACGATAAGATTCGTAGTCTTTCAAGCCAAACTTTGGCCCGTATATATGGGATTCAAGCAAGATCGCCTGTAGCGATGTTCAAGACATTGAAAAAAGAATATTTGGAGTTAAATGGAGTTGAAGTAGCCCAAGAAACACTCTTAGAAATGATTGAAAGTATATGTGGTACCATCAAAGACAAGTTAACCACTACAGATAAAGAAGAAAAGCTTTTCGAGAGAGAAAGGACAAATTTATACCGAGACGATATACGGAGAACAGAGACCGTATGCCGGGCCATACAGAGACTGCACGAACTACATCCAATAACTCATCATATTGGGATGGTGAACCAAATTTGCAGCAGCTTAAATGAGGTTCGAGAGTTTATTTGCAGCCATTTTTCAATGCTTGGATATGCAAGGAATGAATTTGCATACACCGGCATTGCAGAATGCATAGTGATAGGTGAAACATGGATGGAAATCACCGGCAATGACCGAATCGAGCAGTTACTAAATCAAATCAACCGTCACGAATAATTAGATTTATAGACATGGCCATAGACATAGACATAGACATCAGCCTCCGGGTAACTTTCCTCGAAGTATATAAAAAAAATTTTGCGCATTGGGTAAATAACTATTTATTACTACTAAATCCACTAATCAAATCTTTTAATTTTAAGTAAACGGTATGTTTAAGTGAAAATAGAGGTGAATTCAAATGATGATACAATTTTAAACAATGAATTTCTTCACCTGAACCATCATGTGGAATCAATAAAATCAGAGCTTTTTAACCCTGAGAATTCACCTCATTTATAGTGATTATATGCTAACATTTAGAAGAACATGAGGAACATAACTCAAAACAGCCTGACTGTTATCACGTAGATGTAGACCGGAATGAAAGGTACGAACGGCTTGGCCGACTGCTTGACCGGAATGAATGACCTTTGAACTGGCAATAATATATTTCGTACTACTCGTCAATTGAAGGTGTATTATATTTTCTTCACAATGCACCGTATACCTCTTACGATGCTTCTCTTGTAGCTTTTCTCTGCATCCGCTGAGACTGTTTTGCTCTTTTCGATAATGTCATTTTCTCTCTTATCTATAGTCTACACTATACCTCTTGTTGGTTGTGAGACTGATGCTCTTCAAGTCCCATGGCCCTTTGGCCACGAACAAAACCAGCCAAAGTCAAGCAAAGTCAGAAGTTCGAGGACTTAGACCAGATTCATAGCAATAGTTGGTTTTGCCGTTGTTCTGTATTGTTATTCTATTTTATTGTTCTGTCTTCGACCTCATCCCCGGCTCATCGCTCATCTCAGGATCATCACTCATTATCGCCATTTAATTCTTCTCAAACATTCTATTCAATTTTCGATCTTTTCCTACACATGTCAGACTTCCCATCTATTTGTAGCAGTTGCTGTGGTCCCGACAAACACATCAAGATGATTCGTCAACCCCAGGGTGAAGAATGTAAAATGTGTACTCGACCATTTACTGTATTCCGATGGAGTAAGACTAGAACATCAAAATCAAGTAAAACAATTATATGCAAAACATGTGCATATTCACGTCATTGCTGTCAATCTTGCATGCTTGATGTAACTTATTGCATTCCATTACATATACGAGATACTGCATTACAGATGGCAGGGATAAAGAATCCATTTGATAATCAAAATACATCTTCTAATAGAGAAGTTCAAGCAATAATAGCAGATAAACAACAAGCTAGAATAGAACAAAATCCTCAAATAGATTCTAAAGCTAATGATATACTAGAAAAACTCGCTCAAAGACTTCATCAAACTCCAGCTCCTATAAAAACTTCAAGCGAGTCTAAAGTATCCAACGATGATGTAGCTAAAATCACCAAAAAACTCCCTTTTGACTCACTGTTGGTGCCTCCAGAGGAAGAAACTACTTCTTTCTTTGTATTTGGCATCAGTGAAGACTTACCTCAGTATATAGTGTCAGATTATTGCTCGCAATATGGAAATGTTAAAAGTATTACTATAAATCATCAGGCTCGTTGTGGATTTGTTTCTTTTGGAAGTCGATCAGCCGCTGAAGCTTTTGCAGATTCGGTGGCATCGAATGGATTGAATCGTGACAAATCTCGACCTGGTTTGGTAATTCTTGACAAGAAGTTTCCCGTAAGATTTTGCTGGGGGAAACCAAGACCTTTGGGAGGTGCAAGAGACCAGCTAACGAAGATTGGAGGTGTTTGCACCAAGATGATGCAGCAATTAGCGAAAGGAAAAGATAAGACCAGAGATAAAGGAAAAGAGACCAAGTATATCAAAGACAAGAAAGATAAGAGGAAGGGGAATGAAACAGTGAATAAAAGCAGTGGTGCCACCAAAGATGCAAAAGCAACTAAAAAACAGGTGGTTCCTTCTGCTGCTCCTGTAAGCAGTCTGTACGACATTGAATTATAGCTTGAATCTAATATTTAAAGCCCCAACGGCTAGTCCGTTCAGCCTGGCTAAGTCTCATATACGATTATTAACATACCTGTAGCGATTGACTAAATCTCCTAAAGTACTGGAATTTCTACGAACTTTCCTCTGATTGAGACCGTAGTACTCCGGAGTACTCTGATATCAATTGGCGTCTTCTTTGAAGTATTATGAAATATCATTGAATATTCAGTTTCTAGCTATATTATCTGTACTTGATTCAGCATAACTTCTGTTATACTAGTCCTATTAAGCTCAAACCAGCTTCATTCAACTCACAGAGTGCCGTTGATGAATATATAAAGTTATCAGCCTAAAATATCATCATTTACGATATTTTACCTTGTCCCAACCACTGTTGGGTATAAGGCTCATTTTGCATAATACTCGTTAAATTTATTTAGTACTGTTTATATAAATTCCACACAATCGTTTAACCACATTTAACCACCATAAAATGAATCACGAGACCAAGATCGTGATAAGGGTAGCTCTGTTGACTATACCCATAATCTTAGCTCTTATTAGACTTGTTTTAGTTCTTCCAGCAGTCAATTCAACTACTGGTCAATCAGTGGGTCGTCCCCTAGCTTTAACTAACGATACCGTTAACGGCGCCGGGATCATGGTACTTCTTGGATCAGGAGGTCATACCGGAGAGATGCTTCGGATTCTTTCTAGTGTGAATATGTCTAATTTCACCAGAACTTGGGTAGTTTCATCTAATGATACTACTTCGCTTAAGAAAGCACAAGAGTTCGAATCTCAACAGATCAAATCTCAGCATCCAGCGCAGTATCTTCTGCTTCTCAGGGCTCGGGCCGTGGGACAACCTTGGTTGCTGACTATACGAACAACATTAGAGTCATTAGTTGATACTGTTGATAAACTTCGTCAACTCACAAAAATTCCATCAATTTTACTTGTGAATGGACCTGGAACTCTGGTTCCTCTTGCTTACATTCTTTTCCTTATGAAATACTTGGGATTGGGGAATACCAGAATCATTTATATCGAAAGTTTTGCTCGTGTAGATTCGTTAAGTTTGAGCGGACTCTTGGTGCTTCCTATTGCAGATAGGTTCATAGTTCAATGGGAACAGTTGTACGTTAAATACCATCGGGCCGAGTACTATGGAGCTTTGATATGAGGAGGGAGTCAGAGGAGAGGAGTCAGAAAAGTGAACAGGAGTCAGAGAAGAGAAGAAGAACGAATGAAGATGTATTTATAGATAAAGAAAGGAAGACACGCAAACTCACGGAAACGTACGATTTACGGGGGGATCAGACGAAGATGGTGTTACAGAGAGGATAAAGCCAGTGTTAGCGTAAAACTACACCGAGTTGGTGGGTATTTCAAATCCCGTTCTGTAATGGTTTGGTTGCTTTCAAATTCGCATTGAAAAGTGAATAGCTGCAAATTTTACGTACTGTACTTACGTCTACAGACGATATTTGTACATTTCAATACACATAAGTCTGTATAGTTACTGAAATTCACAAGGTTTACACTTATCGTGTATTCACATATCTCTTACATAATTCCTTGCATAAGTTTTGCATTTGGCTTCTCTTGCATTAGTTTTAAATTGTTCCTTGCATGACTTGGAAAAACTTTCTGGGTGAAATTACCGAATTTCCTGGAGTGTTTGTCGATTGTTTTTCTGGAATTGCAGCTACAGCACCGGTTCTCCTTCTTACCCACTGTCATACTGATCATTTACGTGGTCTTGAACTGAATACTTTTGGAAGTACAATCTACTGTTCAAAAACTACGAGTGATCTTCTAGCGCTTGATCCCACTTACGCTCATGTGGTACCGTACCTTTCGCCTATAAGCGATAATGTTCCTACTGCCGTAAACTTGAACAACAAGACGTTGTTGGTGACAGCAATTCCATCGTCTCATTGTCCTGGACTGGTGATGTTTCTCATTGAAAATACATCGACTGCAGTGCTTTGTACTGGAGACATACGCCCAGAACCTTGGTGGATCAAGTCTTTGGCTCTACATCCCAAGTTGTTCGCTTATTCTACTCCATGGCGGTCGTTGGACTGTATATACTTTGATTCTACGTTTGCATATCGTGGTGAACCATACATTGAAATACCTGATATTCACGAAGCGATACAGGCTACAGTAGATATGATTTTGAAGTTCCCAAATGACCCGGATATAATGTTTTACTTTGGGAACATCACGCTTGGATCTGAAATGGTTTGGGCTAGGATTATTAGCGTGGTGGGTGGAAAACTCCACGTTTCTTCCAGGCTCCGTCAACAATTGCAAATTGCAGGTGGATTCGATGAATTTCTAGCGACAGATCCCATTGATGTGAACGAACGTATTTTTCACACCAAGGGATGTTGTGAGATGAAGTCGCCGGCTATAGTGAGAATATATCACTTCATTGATTTTAATATTTTGGACTATGCTGGTGCCTGTCTTCCAATTGATCTTTCCACGGTTCCTGAGTCTGAAAAATCACTGCTTGAACTCAACGATGTGAGTACACGGGGCCACCGTATGTTCAAGTTCCGAAACCGATCATGGTTGCAACTTAAAGGTACCCAAGCTCTTCTTCCTTGTGATTTAAAGTTGATCTTTTCTAGACACGCTTCATACTCGGAAATATACCAATTGGTGTTACTTTTCCGGCCCAAACAGGTTTATCCCATTATTTCCTCGGTAGAATGTTGGCAGAAAGGATTTTCAATGTCTAGACTATTTGGAGATGTATGCTGTAGTGACAGATTTCGGTACGATGAAGAAATGAAACTGACTAGATCGAAATACCAGTTGGTTCTGGCACCCGTGAAGACCATTGATCGATGGGACCAACATCAATGTGATGAAGAAGCAAAATCGGTGTTGCACGAGGCAGGAAAGATGTTGGAGATGGAAATGTGTAGAGGTTTCATATCTCCAACTATACTTCGAGAGAGAAAAGCAAGGAGGAAATGGACACTCTACGAATTAAGTCACCAGAATGAGTCTGTAACTCATTTTGTGAAGACTCAGCAATTGAAGTATCAGTTTGGGGGAGTTCAACTGAATATTAGGATAGGAAAAGAGCCATCTGGAGGTACTTTTAGTCGTCTTGGAGGAAATAGCGAAAGTGATAGCGATACAGAATCAGGACAGAGTGGGTCGGTAGCAAATTCTGGTCGAGAACAGGTGACTAAACGTCCATGTCTTGAACGGAAAGGTAGTGGTGAAAACCCAGAAAACTTAGAGAAGTTAAAATCTAGTTTCACGTCCTTTGAGGCTTCACTTACTGGGCGCCGATTTTATGGGTCCATAATGTATGAAACCGGTGGAGGGTTGGACCAGACGGCTGTCGACAGAGTTGCACAACTGCTTGTAGAAAATCCTCAAAGATGGTTGGACATGAGAAAGAAGTTAAGGTAATTAATATATATTATAGTACAGATGTAATGCAGTAAAGGAATAGGAAAGGGTTAGAGGAAGGAAAAGAAGCAGAAAGAAAGAATTAGAACGTAATGAATAGGACTTTGAATGCCTGAGATTGAAAGAATTGTGATTTGGATCAGTGAAGATGAGAGTCAAATAGTTTTGATATGGCCCTGCTTTCGTTTCTCTTCCTGTTTCTTTTCTCTCTATATACCTCTCTCTGCTTCTTCTCTCCGTTGCCAGAGATCAGTTCTCTCTCCATTGGTGAGAACACTTGACACACTTATAGAATGTAGTCATTGGTTCATCTGCTGATCTAATTTGAAGCTGGAAGAAGTACGCCTTGTCTCCTCCACACAGATCTACCGGACACTGGGCTGTGGTTTGATCCACATTATCCCAAGCACCTTCACCACCGAGAACGTCATCAACGTCTTTTCTAGCTAGTTTTTTACGATCAAATGCCAGGATTCCATTGAATGGGAATTGGTAAGGGCATGTGGGACACAGAAGACGATTGATACCTTCGTCTTGGCCCACAAAAAGCATGTTGGAGCAGTTGGGACAGAATGAAAGCATGATGTGAGTGACAGGTTAAGTAAGACTTTTGAAGGGTATAAATATGAACTTTATATAGATTTAGCCGTTATATTTGATCTCTTCTTGTAATGGCAATAAGAGAGGTTTTTTAATGCAGTTTTGAAATTTGAATTACAATGAACGAGTTAAATAGCCTGAGTATTGTCTATAGGGCTATGAAGTGTAGGTTTCTTGTGGGACAGAGGTGTAGAAATTAGTAGATAGCGGTTCGATGCGATGGAGTGAAAAATGAAAAATCATAAACCTCAATCTCAGTCTCAAACTTGAACTAGGCCAGGATTTTGAAAATCGCAAAATTGTCACTATCACCACGTCAATTGGTCTATTGACATCACACTTGCTGGCCATTCTATTGACAATATGATGAATACCCGATCGAGGTCTCAAAATCCCAATTCTCCCGAGCCCGGGAGTCCATCTCCAGCTTCTAATTCAAGCCCTAGAAGAGTCGGCAGATCTCCAAGTAAATCCAGCATATCTCCAGTCAAAGACGTGGTCTCTCGAGGGATCCTTTCACCCGTGCGGTCGCCCAATGGCCGTGCCGGGCTTCGGTCGCCAGAGAAGAGATCGGGTCATGATTTGGATAGGTCTGCTAGAAAAAGAGCTTATCGTAGCGTTTACCAGGATGATGAAGACGATGAGTTAAGCGAACAGGACAAGAGACTTGCCGAAAGGATCATAAGACAGTCGCGGAAGCGTACGGTGAAGGTCAAAGAGGAAGAGGAAGAGGAAGAAGACGATGATGTCGATGTAGTTGAAGATCTCGATGATGATTCAGAAGTTGATATCAAGAGTGAAGAAGTTGACGAATTTGAAGACGAAAGTGATTTTGAAATCGATGAAGATCTCGAGCACAGAGCTAACAAAAGAAGAAAATCCCCCAGGAAATCACCAGAACGAGCTGAACCATCAAGTCCTGGTCCGCAACCATCACCCAAATCTTCACCTTCTAAAATTGGCCGGCCTCGAATTCATCCTAAAAATGACCTGCCCAAGAAGAACGTCGGACGGCCTCGTACACGAGAATCCCGCCCTAAACGTGGCCGGGTCGGTCGTCCCAGTAAGGCCGACGATGTCATTGGAAATGTAAAGAGTATTTTCCACATGGATGATGAAACGTTTTTTTCAGACTCAAAGCAAAGATCAAGTCCAGTACCTGAACCTGAAGCACCAGCTGCTTCTTCGCTTAATTTTGATAATACTGGTGAAAGTACATTCTCGCTGGTGCCGGTAATTAGTGGGATCCCAGTTCAGGAAATAATCAAACCTACTGAAACTAAAGAATATTTCGAACCAATGCCAGTTCCAACCATTGACGAAAATGGAGAAATTGATCCTGAATATTTGGCAAAATATTTCCCCAACAGTGATTTGGATGCTAAATTCAGAGGTCGTTTGGCTGATGAAAGAGCTTTCTTCCTTGAAGGTTCTGAAGGTTACTTTGAACAGCACAGTATGAGGCCCAAAACTAGCGGAAATTCTCTTCATCAACTTGCACCTCAGCTCGAATACGAACAGTTTCGTCCGGCGGTGGAATTGGGGAAACATGTTCTTGGACGTCAACGCCAAAATCTTAAGAAAGTTCAACGACTGCTCTACCCTCAATGGTGTTTTGAATTATCAGAAGGTTTTAACATTAACTTATACGGAATCGGATCAAAAATTAATCAATTACTCGACTTTATAGAATACCTTACAGATTGGTACGAGGAGTTAATGGGCCCACCACCTCCAATACTTGTTGTAAATGGGTATAATCCAGCCACCAAACTCAAAACCGTGATCCCAGATCTTGGAGCGGCATTGTTAGAAGATGTCAAACTTCCCAAACATATTTCAGAATCTATACCGGTTTTGATTGATGAAATTAAGGCTCAAAGAGAAGGATGTGATTCTATTAAACCTAAAGTAATTTTAGCAATCAATAATATTGACGGTGAAAGTCTTCGAGATGAAAAGGCTCAAACACTTCTTTCACAACTATGTTCATTACCTGAAGTATGGTTGATATCCACTCTGGATAATTTCAATGTATCTTTGCTTTGGGATCTGTCTCGTTTGAAGAATTACAATTTCGTGTGGCATAATGTAACTTCATATGAACCTTACAGTACTGAACTTTCATTTAAAGATGTACTTAATATCGGTAAGAGTAAAAAATTTGTTGGTAATAAAGGTGCCAAATACGTTTTAAGTTCATTAACTTCTAAAGCTAGAAATCTTTATAAGATTCTTCTTGGCCAGCAGTTAAAATTGATGAAAAATTCATCAAGTGTTGGTAAAACAGGAATAAGAGGAAATATTAAATTGGGTATTTTATTCAAAGATTTCTATACTACATGTTTAGAAGAATTCGTTACTTCTGACGAGATAAGTTTTCGAACCATTCTTGGTGAGTTCGTTGAACATAAGATGTGTGTTCTTACGAAAAATGATGCTGGAACTGAGTTAATATTTGTCCCGTTTAGTTACGATGAAATTGACCAGCTCCTTCGAGAAGAGTTTGGAAAGTAGGAACAGGAACAGAAACGACACAGGAACTACACAGGAATCATCAGAACTTAGAATGCTTGATGCTGTTTGAGTATTCGCATATTTTGCAACCAATAAATATTTGCAGCAATTTCAAGTTCTGCAGCAACTTGACTATTTAGTGAAGTAGTTGCAGCCACGGATCGATCATATTCGATCAATTGACGCTTATTGAATGAGATTAAACGTAAATAAAGATACAGAACATCACAATCATTGTAGGTGTAGATAAGTGCGGTGAAGGCAACTGACGCTAATTGATGTCATAACCACGTCAATGCAGACAGAAACAGCAACAACTTAATTAATGTCAATACGTCAATAAATTTAACGTTATTGATTGCATTAACTGCAATGCACTGCACTGCAATGTACCAACGGTTTCATCAATTTTAAATCATTACATCACTTAATTAATTCGCGACTTTGGTACCAAACGGTACCATATAGCGCCAGATCCGCACGTCTGGTACCAATTTTTGCCCGTTCGGTCCACCGGGTGGGCCCACACGCACACGCAGCGGATCCCGCTGGCACCAATTGGGGCTAGCGCGCTTCGCCCTCCAATACGATAAAGGCTTTTCCGTCGACTAATAACCCCCTTAAGAGTATGGCAATTGAAAAACTAGTCACTGGGACTATACTTCAAGTTGGTCGCCACAAGGCAACAATTGATTCATACTTATCTGAAGGAGGTTTTGCTCATATCTATAAAGTTGAAATTGAACCTCCTGAAAATAATTCTAATATTGCCTGTTTGAAAAGAGTAGTTGTACCAGATAAACCTGGACTTGATATTCTTAGAAAAGAAGTTGATGTAATGAAAGTATTACGTCATGCCAAATCTATAGTTAAATATTATGATTCTCATGCTGAAAGACTCCCTGATGGAACTTATCAAGTATTACTTTTAATGGAATTATGTCCCAACAAATCATTACTTGATTTTATGAATGATAGAATTTCAACAAAACTTCAAGAACTGGAAATTTTAAATATTGTGTTAGATATTTGTCAAGGAGTTTATGAAATGCATAGATTAAAAATGGTTCATAGAGATATAAAGATTGAAAATGTTTTAATTGATGCTAATAATCGATTTAAATTATGTGATTTTGGTTCAACTTCTCTGCCTCAATTACCACCAAATGATGCAAATCTGCTTAGAGCTTTAAGTCATGATATTCTTTATCAAACAACTCCACAATATCGATCTCCAGAAATGATTGATTTATATCGAGGTTTTCCAATTGATGAAAAATCAGATATTTGGGCTTTAGGTTGTTTCGTTTATAAACTTTGTTATTATACTACTCCATTTGAAGCTAATGGTGATATTGCCATTTTACATGCGTCATTCCAATTTCCTCCAGCTCCTCAGTTCTCGGGAGATTTGAAAAATCTTATTATAATCATGCTTCAAGAGAATCCCATGTTACGACCAAATATCGTACAGGTAATTACATTAGTATCTACTTTATTGAAAGTGAAGACGGACGATTTAGGAATTAAAGATTTCTATAGACAGGGGCCTTATAATTTCCAGGCATTACATGAGTATCAGCGCCAGAAACAAGCAGAGATGTTACAACAACAAATGTATTACCAGCAACAGAGAGAAAGTGGTGCAAATGGGGTAAACCAAAACGTGAAACAAAATCCTTCTGCTCCGCAACCAGTCAATCAGAATCATGTGGCTCCCCCCATGGCTCCGAGTACATCAGATCTAAAACATCATCAATCTGAACTCCCGGTCCCCTCAAAACCTCCTCCTTCCAAATCAGCATCGCCTGCCCCTTACAATGTTATACCAGCTGTTCCAGTTGCGGTTGCGCCAATTTCTCAAGCAGAGCCAGTGGCTCCGGCTCCGCCAGTTGGTCAAGCTGTCCCAGCTGTCCCAGCTGTTCCGGCTGCTTCAGCCGCTTCAGCCGCTTCAGCCGTTCCCACACCCTCAGAAACTCTTGAAGCTTCTCCGGACTTTGACGATACCTTTTCTGAACTAGACAATCTTGATAACGTTGAAGAACGGTATCCTTCTTTGGAAAATATCATGGGAAGTCCAAAGGTTGAGAACGAAGACCGAGTTGAGCCTCGAACTGAACCTGTTGCTCCGTCATTTCAACCGGCGGTTTTGGCATCACCAGAACTTAAAAAACTATCACCAGAAGAACTTCATCAATATAATTATCAGCATCAAAATTACCAATACCAATATGCTCAATATCAGCAACAATTAAACCCTCAAAGAAATACATCAATGCATTCAAAATCACATACTGAGTTCGAATCTAAAGAAGCTTGGGAAAGACTGACTCATAATCATAATAACAAAAAAAGTACTGATTTCTTAGCTGATGATATTTTCGGAACCAAATCTCCCAAACTTGGTCAGCCACAGAAAACTAATCAGAGTTCACGTAGTGAATTTTCTCTCAGCAGTACCGAATTAAATGAAGAGTTTGGAGATAAATCACAAAATATCGAAGACTATGAAGATGTTTATGAACTGGAAAAGAAATCAGAATCAAAAGAGTTGGAAGTAGAAGAGAAATTGAATTTGGAACCAGAGAAAGAGGAGGAAACATTTGAGCTAGAGAAGCAATTTGAACAAGATAAGACAAAGGCAGATAAGGAGACAAAACCAAAGCAATATGATGAATCTGAGACAGAACAAAAAGTCGAACTGAAAGAATCTTATGATTCAAAAACTAATACTAAATATAAAGTTGAAGAAACTTCAGATTTTGAACGTCCATTAAAACCTGCTTTTATCAGCACTCCAAATGTACCTACTGTAAATAAACCAAATCCGTTCCAGTACAAGAAAAGTGCTAATCCATGGGGCGACTACAAAGGAGGCCAAAATGATTATAATGTAGCAAAAGTTTCAAATTCAATACCAAATTCATCAATTGGTGGATCAGCAAGTGCTAGTAATTTAGCAGAATTTAATGATTTTGAAACATTATCAAATGGTGTTAATCGTATTTCATTGGATGGACCTGAACCAAATTTAATTGATTTAGAAGTTGGACTTGAATCATCAAGTTCAAATTCTGGAACTCCTGGTGCAACTCCAATTTTGCAACCAAAAATTAGAGACGTTAGACTAGATAGAGAACCTTCACTTGTCGATTTAAAAGATCCTAAAACTTTCAAGAAAAGAATTTCATCAATTCCCGACCCAGCAAGATTTAGTTTTCAAGAAGAAGTTATTGATTTTGCTTCTGATGATGAAAATCCTGAAAATTCATCTCAAATGAGTCGTCTTTCAATTAGAAATTCATTAAAAAAACCAAAGGCTAGAAAATCAAGCGAACATAAGCGATCAAGTGAACATAAGCGAACTGATAGCTCTGCTAGCGATAAAAAACCAACTGATAAGAAATCAAGTGAAAAGAAACGTCTTTCTTTCTTTGGTAATTAAGAATATGAGAATTGATTGAGTATTCGGTCGAGTATTCAGTCAAGTCGTCGGCCGACGGTGGCTGACCGCGCCCCAAAATTATGCCCACTTTTTTTTTGTTCGCCCCATTTCGTGCGATTTCTCATTGTTCTCCCACCGTTATGTCGCCGTTTTTAGTCGTTTATAGAAAATAAATTCGCGATGCCTAAAACTTTTCACTCCATGCTTGACAAACAGTTAAGGCTTATACTAGCACAGCTTGTGCTTTTAGTTCCGCAACTCGATACCGGCGCCGGAGCAACTGACTCCGTAACCGGTGACTCTAATGAATCAAGTTTCGATTCTCAACTCGTACAAATCATTGAGTTTATCATAAATGGATCTCCATCTCAAGCTCTTTTCAATTACCACAAACTAATTAATATTTCTCCATCGGAAATTGCCAGTGAAAACCTCCGTAATGCACTCGAGAATGTGGTGAAGAAGGCAAGTGTAGAATTCCAGAGTCAATTTGCCGATTTTGCACCACTTCATCTCCAATTATGGGCGATTTCTTTACTCCAAACATTCATTCAAGCCAATTTCACAGGTCCAGCTCCAGAATTCCACTCTGGGAACGAAATCTTTGGCGATAACCCCGAGGCTCATCGTGAAGCGATTCGTCTTCTTGCCCTTGAGGGTCAAACGGCGTACGGACTCGTGGTGGATCCAGTGCTGTTAGTTTTATGTCAAATAGTATTTGAATTCTTATGCCAAGTCGACCGCCAGCACTCGGTGGTGGGCCGTGATGGTCTGGTGACTATAGAAGATACTGTTGATGCTGCTGTGGCATTTGCTACTAGCGCTGCCAATTCCTTGCTGCCGGTAGATGCATCTCTTCAATGGTGGAGATCTCGTGCACTTCAAGTTCATTCATCAGTTCTTGCGGAACCAGTAACGGTTCTTCTGGCAGTGACTTCGGCACTTCAAACTCCTCTGACTGTGACAGCATTGGCACCAGCCACTGATTTGAATCCAGAAATCCAGAGAAATCTTCAGCTTACTTACTTTCTTGAAGCTGCTAGAAATGCAGTTCATGCTCAAACTGAACACTTGGCATTGCCATTTCTTAAAAAAGCAAGAGAAGTTTCTCAGCTTCAATTTGTTCTTTCAGGTGCTAAGGCCAAAAGAACCAAGTTCCAGACCTTCTTTACATCTCAGCTTATTTTGTTAGCTAAAAGTACTGAATCATCTCTCTATAATGAAGAAAACAGCGAAAAACCAGAAAGCTTTAAACTTGATTCGGATCTCTTACTTGAAAGACCAGTATTTGAAGCATTAGATGATGTTCATATCGAAGGAGCCGGTCCTGAAACCAAAAAAATCCGGTTGGAATTTGATTCTGAACCATCACCAGATTCTGATGAGAAACTTCTCCCTATTGCTATGACTCAACAGGATGTACCAGAGGAATTAAAACAGTTGGATCCTAATGATCAACCCGGATTGAACGACCTCGATAGCGTTCAACTTCTTCTCCGTCTCACGACTTTGAAACAAACATCACCGGCTGGAAATAACTTGGTTGAAGAAGAATTATTGGCTATAGTGTCAAGAATTTTATATGCATCGAAGGCTGCCAACTGGTCGGTGTTTTCACGGTCTCTTTGGGAACGGTCGTTGCTTGATACCAACAAGGCCAAGACCATTGAGAGAGGTATATTACAGATGACATCGTTGGTGGAAGAAGTTGGTATAAAGATCAAAACAAGGGTAATGCCTCAGAATGAAGATCCTTCTGCTGCTGCTGCTACGAGATTACGGTTCATTCATCAATTGCCACTCATGCCACAGTGGACCATGGATTCCAGACTTGCAGAGAAGTATATGAGTATTGGAGTGTTACGTTCAGCTCTTGACATCTACAAAAGACTAGAACTTGTTTGTGAAGCTGCATTATGTCTTGCTGCACTTGAAGAGGAAGTTGAGGCCGAGCAAATGCTTGTGGAAAGAGTCCAAACACATCCAGAGGATGCTAGAGCTATAAGTATATTGGGAGATATAAAACAGGACCCCAAATACTGGGAAAAAGCATGGGAAGTTGGCCGTTACGCTAAGGCAAAGGCTTCTCTTGGACGCTACTATTATAGACCACCAACACTGTCAGGATTGAGTCAAGATTTAGGGTTGGCACTTCAACATATGAATGAATGTGTTGCTGCCAATCCATTATCTTATGAAAATTGGTTCTTTTACGGTTGTTGTGGATTAGAATCAGGTCAATATGAATTAGCAGCCGAAGCATTTACTAGATGTGTAGCATTAGACGATACAAATTCACTTGCATGGTCGAATTTGGCTCTGGCATTATTAAGAACCGATAAAACAAGACCAGCATTTAATGCATTGAAAAAGGCAATCAGAAGTGCAGGAGAAGGTAAGAAATCATGGAGAATCTATGAAAATTATCTTATAGTAGCTGCAAAACTTCACGAATGGTCTGACGTTCTTCTTGCAGCAAGAGAAATCCTTGATATAAAGGCAAATTCAAATGCTGAAGTAGTAGTTGATATCCCAGTTCTTGAAAAATTAACTGAGATCTTGGTGTCTACAGAATATCCTTCAGAAGGTGAAAGAATGACTCATTACCAACTGCTGTGTACTGATCTCATTTGCAACATTCTTCCAAATGTAGTTAATCGTTCAGCTCGGTGCTGGAGACTTGTTTCAAAAGTTGAAATGTGGCGTCATCGTCCATGGCAGGCATTAGAATGTCACGAAAAAGCTTATAGAGCATTGGCACAACTGGCTGACTTGGAAACGGACGAAAAAGTTTGGAATGAAGCAGTAGAATCATGTTCTGATTTAGTAGCTGCTTATGAGAACTATGGTGAACTTCCAGGTAAGCACGGAGCAGGAGATTTGGTTTGTAAAGATTGGAAATATAAAGCCAGAACTTCAGTGAGGTCATTGATGTCAAAAGGAAAGGCCATGTGGGAAGATAACGAAGGCTGGGAGACTCTTCAGGCTATGAAACTGGAGTTGAGCTGAAGATGAAAAGATAAATTCATAGCTAATATTATTATATAGAAATAGAAAGGTGAAAAGGTTTATGAAAAGGTTTATGAAAAGGTTCATGAAGTTTATTAAAGTAAATACGTAGTAGATAAAGTTGAGCAAGTGTATCAAGACGATTCAATAGACTTATCTGATATCTATGTAATTAAATCGATTATTTCTGGATTATCTAGGGTAAGAGAAGAAGATGTTTTTGATGTAATTGGTTGTTGTTTTCTAGCGTTCTTAATCCTTGTAACTGCAAATGTCAAAGATCTAGATACATCTGGAGAATTCTGAACCCTTAGACCAAATACAAGTAGATAAAGGGCATACCAAACCAAGTCCCAGTACCAAAATACTTGAACTGTATTAACCACAAGAACCAATAATTCAAGATGATATGCCAATTGGATTGTGGGTTCTTCTAAGTAGTTGACAAAAACCCATACTGGACTAGTCCGAGGAAGATCTTTAACGAGGAATTGAACTAAGTTGACAAAAGAGTAAACCCAGAATGGTGATAATTTGATAATCAGACCATGATGAACTGCTAAAATTGATAAGATGAGCAAATGGGTATTTTCCAAAGTAAGCACTTGCAGAAATTCAGTACCGTCTTGAAACCCAACAAGGGCATAGACAATGGCTGATGCTGTAGCTGCAAGGAAGTACCAGCCATGGTGATGAACACAAAGAATTGTTGCTAAAATTGTAATGATATGACAAGATACCCAAATTAAAGCAGAAGAAGACGATACCCGAAGGGCCAAGCACGTGGCGGTGAATGTTGAGCGGAGATATGTCTCGATTGACAGAGGCTTTAAGGACTTCATGAAGGACTTTGGAATGGTGGAGTAGGAAGAAATGAGTATGTTTTTGGCTGCAAAATTATTCAACATCCACAAACAAAAGCAACCATGTGCACTTTCGTTTTCGAGAATAATAGCGACGATATCGGGGTGATTATGTGTCTAACTTGTCCGCCATCGATGAAACATCCTGAATGTTTCATGACTTATTTGCAGCTTTTAACCTCCACTATGATACTATGGTCTAGACTTAAATTATACGATTTCACGCTAAAAAACCGTTTATTGACATCTACAAAAAATCTAATACATATTTAATTTTACCTTTGCATCAGAATTGTTGTTAAACAGGCTTTCTTTGGCTATTTATAGCTACATCTTTATATCTTTCCTTTCATAACTTATTAGTTGCAAAATGTGCATATGTACGGGTCTTTTCCTCAAGATCTTAGTGACAACTCTTGGCGTCATCAACCTGAGGTCCCAATACCGTGCCCCTGGTCGCTTACTGTGCCCTGGCGGGTTATAGTGGCCCCTGGTCGTCCCCTCCGTCGTGCTATTGTACGCCTCGTAAGTATACTTAAATTAGGAGAGGAGGGATGTACGGATGTTTCATTAAAATTTCAGCACTGCCTTAATCAACGCGGTGAAACTAACAACTACATCTAAACATCAAAATGGACGATAAGTATATTGGATTAGCGCTTGCGATGTCTTCATCGTTGGCGATCGGAACGTCATTTATCATCACCAAGAAAGGACTTATCGATGCATCTGCAAGAAGTGGATCAGAAACCGTTCAAGGATTTGAATATTTACATAATCCAATTTGGTGGGCAGGTATGGCTACAATGGCAATTGGAGAAATTGCTAATTTTGCAGCATATACATTTGCACCAGCTATATTGGTTACACCTTTAGGAGCACTTTCTGTAATTATTGGAGCTGTTTTAGCAGCTATATTTTTAAAAGAAGAATTAGGAACGTTAGGTAAAATGGGTTGTGCAATTTGTCTTATGGGATCAGTTATTATTGTTTTACATGCTCCTCCAGATAAAGAAATTGAAACTGTTGATGAAATTTTAGGATATGCAACAAAACCAGGATTTTTATTTTATTCATTTTTAGTTACAATGTATTCACTTTTCATGATTTATAAAATTGTTCCAAAATATGGACATACAAATCCAATGATATATATTTCAATTTGTTCATCAGTTGGATCGATTTCTGTTATGTCAATTAAAGCATTTGGAATTGCTTTAAAATTAACAATGGGTGGTAATAATCAATTTACTCATATATCAACATATCTTTTCATAATTGTTGTTGTATTATGTATTTTCACCCAAATGACATATTTTAATAAAGCACTTGATCAATTTGATACTTCAATTGTTAATCCATTATATTATGTTACATTTACAACATTTACATTATTAGCATCATTTATTTTATTTCGTGGATTTAATACAACATCAGCTATTAATGTTATTTCATTACTTATTGGATTTTTAATTATCTTTAGTGGAGTTTATTTATTAAATATTTCAAGAAAAGAAAATGAAGGAAGAAATAGAGAACTTTTTGGTGTTCATAATGGTAAAGATATGGCACCTCTTGATAATGGAGTTGGAGGATTTTCTTCAATGAGAAGATCAATGCAAGTAAACAGATCAATGGAATATGATGATGAAGAGACGGTTGGATTACGTAGAATGGATAGTTTTGAAATTGGTGATGAAGAAGAAGAAGATACATTTGATGACAGACGTGGACATTAGGAGGGTGAGTGAAGATGAGGGTAAAGAAGAAGATGTAAAAGAAAAGTTCGAAGAGAAGTGCAAGATAGGAGATGATATCAGTAGATTTCTAGGAGAAATGGTGTATACATTATTTAGGAATGAAAGGTAGAAGGTAGACAGCAAAGTAGAGAGAGATGGAGAGGGAGGAGAAGGAAGGAAGGGAAAAGAGAGAGAGAGAGAGAGAGAGAGAGAGAGAGAGATGGAGAGAGATGGAGAGAGAGAGATGGAGAGAGAGAGATGGAGAGAGAGAGATGGAGAGAGAGAGTGTGTGTGTGTATTGGAAGGAAAGAGAGAACCAACGGACGAGACCAAGAACCAACGGAAGAGGGAGAGCCAACAGACAGAGCAGAGCCAACGATGCATAGTTTTCCACAGAAGACATCATGTCCATTACTTCATCATTAAAGTGTACAGAATGGGTCAGAATGGACCTACGGAGCCCGAATGGAACAGTAGAGTCCTGGTGTAGCTGACGCCGCCGCCAGAGGTCTAGACTTGAAACCAGCAGTCAATGGGTCTTTCAACTCACAGCCGCTGGCCTCGACTCCATTGACCACCAGAATCCCACCACGCCAGCATCGCCGGTAGTTGCCGGCCACACTTGCCTCCGTCTCTTACGAACCTCTTCTTATTCAACCCCTCTCTTACTTCTTCACCCTCCTCACCCTGCTCGCTCTGTAATTTTCTGTGCTGTGGCCCTATGAACTTGTAGTAGTTATATTTTTCTTATCGCATTCTGTACTACTGTTACTCTTTACTCTCTACTCTACCATCTACTCAACTATGGGGGTTCGTCTTTCGTTGATGGCACCTTCGGCACCACCCGTGGCCATCTCATCGTACGTCGATATCCTTGCCGACCTCCAGTACATTGAACTCATCAACAATTCTCGATTTTTGAAAACCATTAAGGCTATCGATACCAAGTCTGGGAATCTCGTGATAATTAAAATGCTTATTAAACCTCCAACTCCCTTACCACTTGGTCCTGTCCAGCAACTGCTTGCCCACGAGGCTGCCACGCTCTCACAGTTCCCCGGGGTTCTTGCATGGCATCAGCTTATCGATACAGATAGAGCTTCTTATGCAATACGTCAACTTATAAAGACAAACTTATACGATCGTTTATCACTTCGTCCATTTCTTGACCCAATTGAGAAACTATTTCTTGTTTTCCAAATGTGTAAAACCGTCGACGCCATCCATTCGGCCGGTGTGGTTCATGGAGATTTAAAACTTGAAAATTTCCTTGTAACTTCATGGAACTGGCTTCATTTAACAGATTTTTCTTCAAAAACAAAACCAACGTTTCTTCCAGAAGATAATCCGAATCAGTATGCATTCTATTTTGATTCTAGTGGTAGGAGATTGTGCTACCTTGCACCCGAAAGATTTTATGGTAGTTCAAATAAGATTATTCAAAATGATAATTTTGATGTTAATTCTGAAACTTCTCAAGTAACAAGGTCAATGGACTGTTTCAGTCTTGGTTGCGTCATTGGTGAACTTTATGGTGATGGAGAACCAGTTTTTACGCTATCTCAACTATTCAAATACGTAAAGAATGAATATTCTCCAGATTTAACAGCTATTGCTAACGTTAGCGTCAGGAATTTGGTGAAAGACTTCATTCAAATTGACCCTAGTCAAAGGCCTTCAGCAGGTGACGCATTGAGCTCAGGGAAAGGATTACTTTTCCCAACTTATTTCGATGATTTCTTGTACCAGTTTATGCTGGATCTCAATAATAACGATACCTTCAGTGTGGACGCTGGCAATACCCACACATCACCATCGGACTTGAGAATGAACATGATTTATGATCGGTTTGACCAGATTGCGGAACACCTTCAGTTTAGGTACCAGAAGGATGAAGCATACGAACATC
The DNA here is from genome assembly GCA_030578455.1 of Metschnikowia sp. yHQL527. Lineage (NCBI taxonomy): Eukaryota > Fungi > Ascomycota > Pichiomycetes > Serinales > Metschnikowiaceae > Metschnikowia > Metschnikowia sp. yHQL527. The sequence continues at coordinate 76,688 of JAJMRR010000022.1, read as the reverse complement.
ACTATCAAAACTCTACTCATAACTACAGCCAAAACTACAATGGATTTCTGGATCCATTCTTCTTAAATCTTCCTGGAATGCCCCCAAACTACACGGTCCGCCCCACGGCCTTTTTCGATACTCAAGAAGACCACCCTTCTCTCATAATTCTCAGTCTTATTTTCTCGCTCATGAAGTCATTGAAACAACCAGAGTCCAAAATCAAAGCATGTCATCTCATTCTTGCTCTTTCGGAAAGAGTCAACGACGAGGCTAAACTAGATAGGTCGCTTCCTTACCTATGTAGTTTATTGGACGAATACATTGAACTGAAATCTCAGCTCGAGTATGAAGTTCAAGATGCTGCATTTCTTCACGGATCAAAAACATCTTGTCGTGTCGCCTGTGTGGCGATTCGAGCCGTGTCGACCCTTTTAGCATCTTGTTCGTATATAAGTCCTGTAAATGTGCTTGTTTTCCTGGAATATTTGAGTCCAAAACTCATGCATTTACTTACACTAACTCTGGGACCTGAAGACGAAATTGATTTGGTATCTGTCAAGATAACTCTTGCATCGTGTCTTCCGGATCTCGCGAATACATCCAAAAGGTTCTGGACGTTGTCAAAGACATTCAAGAGCAAAGCAATCAAGGAACACAAAACAAGACTCATGCTACATCTGGATATCTTAGGATTAAGTGCTAAACTGGAGGAGTTGAATTCTTATGATACTTTCAATATCCCACTTGAGAAATTAGAGTCTGACTTTGCTAATTTGGCAGTCAATTTACTCACAGACTCAAATGTAAGTGTTAGGATCTCGTTGGTTAATCATATTGTTCCTCTTTGTTCGTTTTTCGAGATGGAAAAGACTAACGACGTGATACTTCCTCATCTCATAACGTATCTCAACGATCCCAGCTTTCAACTTCGGTTGGCATTCTTGAATTGCATAGTACATATTGAGCCGTTCATTGGGGTGCTATCGTTTGAACAGTACCTTCTTCCGCTTCTCATACAGGCATTGGGTGACTCTGAACAGTTGGTTGTTCTCAAGGTATTGGAAATATTCAACTACTTTGTGGGGCAACGACTTATTAACCCGAAGAACGACTTCAATACATTATCTATCTACAAAGAGTTACTAGTTAATTCACTAAACCTCCTCCTTCATCCGAACGAGTGGATAAGGCAACTGGTTCTCTCTCTCATTTTGAAAATGAATGAAAATCTCTCGGATGCTGACAGGTACTGTTTCTTGTATCCGTTGATTAGGGACTATCTCTTGTACGATATCACGGTCATTGACTGGAAAAACTTGTACCCATGTCTTACGAGACCATTGACTCGACAGGTTTTTGAAGCTGCCAGTACGTGGAGCTCCAGCGCCACGTCCAAGTCGTTGTTCTGGCTGCAAAGAAAGTTTTCCACCTTCAGAGACCCAGTTGGACCAAGAAAACAGCAAATGAAAGTTATATCATTCTCCAAAAATACCGCTAAATCGGTATATATCCCACAAGTGGGAAGAACGCTAGAAGAGCACGACGTCACAGCAAATGTACCGTTGTCGGCGGAAGACAGACAATGGATCTTGAAATTACGAGCTGTAGGACTTGGAAGTAATGATTTATGGAAGGTTTTTGCACTTAAAGATTTCATATCGTCAGTAGGAAAAGCTCATGGTACGGACGCTGACATGGTACTGCTGGCGGAGTTTGAAAGAGTGAAAGATATCAACATGTCGCCTCGGAATATCTTCTTTGAAATTTGTTTTAAAACAGAACAAATTGCTGGGAAATCAAAAACTACAGAAACCAGTATCGACCATGGCGATGACTCGATGTCGATCAGGCTGCGTCACGACTCTAATCTGTTGGTGTTGCCCAACTTTGGCCGCGTCAAGGCATCGCTTCTGACAGTACAGGCAACTGTATTTGGAGAATTAGAACTTGGTCAGAACAACGACCTTTCACACGCACATATTCACTCTACTACCGCTACAAGAGCTACTCATAAGGTGTTCAGTGTTAGCAACCAGAGAATAATTTCCAATAACATGAAACATAGTTATACTGGTCATAATCCTTATATTCTAAAATACCTTCAAAACGTTGAATTTGATCCAACGCTCGATAACTTCCCAGAGTTTGGAAAGGTGGTCAAGGTTCTGTCGAGAGACGGGTCTACTGAAGAGTCAGTTTTCCGTCCCCGGGGAGTGGTGGTGGCTCATATTAACAGCAACAACAGACGAGGAGAAATTGACGGTATAAATATAGTTACTACATGTCTGACATCAGAGTTCTTTGTAACGGGACTGGAACGAGGGTATGTCAAGGTATGGGATACCGGGAAATTGGAGAAGAATATTACTGCCAAAAACTCTATCCTTTCAGTGAACCTTGGATCGCTGGTGACCGATATTAAATTTATGGATAATCGGTTTATAATGGCGGTTTCCACCGCCGACGGTGAAATCAGATTGTTCCGTATAGATGTAACAAGAGGTAAAAATAAGAAGATCATCAAGTACAATAAATTGGTGACTATAAGGAGAGCCAAGTTGTTAAATGACGATGAGTACTTGACTAAAATTGATTTTGTTATCAATAACACTAAACTGACAGTGGTGGGAGTTACAAGTGACTGCCGTATCGTGGGAATAGACATCATCAAGATGGAGGTGGAGTTTGCACTTCAAAGCCCTTGGGGCTACGGACCACCCACCAGCTTTATTGTTGGTCATAACAAGATTTGGTTGTTGGTACTGACCAGCAGTGGATTTGTATGCTTATGGGACCTTCGATTTTTGATTCTTATTCGAAAATGGAAGGTAAAGATCAACAATGATGAAGAAGACTCCAGAGTGAGTATTCGGAAACTCATGTTACTCCCACCTTCATTCAAAGTTGATGGGAAGACAGAATCTTCCAACTCATACTTTGCCATGATTGGAGGTAGTTTAGAGCCCGATATTACCGTATGGGAGATTCCTACATTTCTGTGCCGACAGGTGTATCGATCTGGGGCCCAAACACCACTGGTGGTGCAGTACCGTCTTGAAGAGATCGATGATAGACAAATTACAATTGATGATATATTTGCTGATTTATCTATTGATCTTGATCGTTTAGAAGTTTGTGATAATTCACCAACGGCACTTGGTTATTATACACGCCGAGGCCATAACTATATAATCAGCGGGACCGGCGACCGGCGACTTGTGGTGTGGAACACCGACGCTACTAGCGAATCTACGGCGTTGAATCATAATGCTAAATTTGTCAGTAATAGAGTTAATTCCAGCTTGATGATGGTGCATGAGCTTGCAGAAAAGAATGAAGATAAAAGCTACGATTTTGTTGATCATACAGATATGATTACGGATGTGGATATGGTGACCAAGCCATTTGAAATGATTGTTTCCGTCGATCGGAATGGATATATTAACTTGTATAAATAAAGCAGAAGTGAAGTAAACTGAATGTACTGGTGTTATTGCATGGAAGTGTAGACATCAGAACAATTACGTAAGCCTTGAATGGATGCGGGATGCAGAAATAAATTTTTAGGCAGCATACTGCATGGTATACGAAAATTTATATTGTGAGTTATATTTAGTTTATGGTTTTAATCTCAACGGTTTTTGTGCATTGCGCTTTTTTTCATTTAAATTCCGTTGCGCATCTCAGATAACATCTTCAACTCAAAGTTTAACTAATTTTAACTTTAATCAACTAAGATGCCATTTGACGATAAAAAAGGAATGAAAATTGCGCTTGAAGAAGCTAAAAAAGGTATGTAAAAACTCAATACATTTGCTTTATCAAATTACTAACTTTAAGGCTATGAAGAAGGAGGAGTTCCAATCGGAGGTGCCCTTATTTCAGAAGATGGAACAGTTTTAGGAAGAGGTCACAACATGAGATTTCAAAAGAATTCTGCTACTCTTCATGGAGAGATTTCAACTCTTGAAAATGCCGGAAGATTACCTGGGAAAGTCTATAAGAATTGCACCATGTATACCACTCTTTCTCCATGTAATATGTGCTCTGGTGCTTGTATTATGTATGGAATCAAAAGAGTTGTTATGGGAGAGAATATCAACTTTTCAGGTGCTGAACAACTTTTAGAGTCTAAAGGAATCGAAGTTGTTAATATGCACGATCAAGAATGTAAAGAGCTTATGACTAAGTTTATTCAAGAAAGACCAAATGATTGGTATGAAGATATTGGCGAGTAAACCAAGTGGCTAAGATCGAAGGTATAGTCAGATGTTACCGCGGATAGCTTAGGTAAGGTTTGACTTGGGTAGCTTGGTAGCTTAAGCGGATTAGGTAGCTAGGATGTGTAAATATGTGTCACTTTGTAAAATAAAGCATTTCAAAGAGTGTAAGAGATAGAAAGAGATCAGAAAGTAGGTATTCTTGAGAGTGATTACCATTCGAAGAACCTGGGATATGGCTGTAGCTGGTTTAGCCAGATAAGTAGGACGGGTGAGATGAGTTTAAGTATGGTCAGTGAGATGAGTAGGAACAGCAGGTAATACAAAACAAAAAAGAAGGAAATGCTGAAAAGAAAAGTCAAGTCTAAGAACCAGCCAATGAAAGTTTAGTTTTTGAAGAAACTCTTCGATTCACCCACCATCAACTTCTCTGCATTCAACTATTCTTTCCTTTAATCATTTACGTTGCAGCCATATCAACGATTTGTATACAGGATTCTCATATTTTATTCGCAGTACAACTTTCTCTAAATCTTACTCTCTAAACCTCTTACTTAAACCTCCTACTTGAGCCTCTTACTATGGACGCAATTACAGACCGAGTTTTCGTCGATGCTCCAGATGAAGTCAATGATGATCCTTCACTTCTAACGGTGATTCTAGATATTTCTCCTCTTGGATGGTATAATATTAAACATCAAACTCTGGTTCAAGAAGTTGCTAAATCACTTCTTGTTTTCGTAAATGCTCATCTTTCACTTAATAATGCTAATATAGTATCATTTATTGTCACGTCTCCACTTGGACTGAGATTTCTCCATCCCAATCCCAATTTATCTGAAGAATTAGAAGCTCTGGAAAGAGAACCATCACCAGAATTAATCAATAAAGGAATGTATCGACAGTTTCGAGTAGTTGATCAAGCAGTCCTTGAAGAACTTAATAAAGAACTTGAAAAAGTAGCAGCTGGTGTACCTTTGGGAGGTGCCAACTCATCTTCAGGTCGTTCAACACTTTCTGGAGCTATGAGTATGGCTCTAACATATACTCATAGAATGCTTACTGTAGATCAATCAATTGATACAACCATGGCTTCTGCACTTAGTACCACAGCAGGCGCCACGAGCGGGCGCTCAACAGCCGATGCGTCGGGACTTACGGCCATGAAATCAAGAGTTTTGGTGGTTACTGCTAATGATGATGATAATATTGCATATATTCCAATGATGAATAGTATTTTTGCAGCTCAAAAGATGAAATTAACAATTGATATTGCCAAATTAGGATTTAGAAATTCATCCTATCTTCAACAAGCTGCAGATGCTACTAATGGTGTTTATCTTCATATTGATCAACCACAAGGTCTTATTCAAACCCTTTGTACGGCATTTTTCATTGAACCTTCATTAAGACCATCAATAATTCTTCCTACAAATTCTAATGTAAATTACCGTGCATCTTGTTTTATAACAGGGAAATCTATAGATGTTGGATACGTTTGTTCAGTTTGTCTTTGTATCTTAAGTTTAATTCCTAAACTGGGAAAGTGTCCAACTTGTGGTAGTCATTTTGATGAGGGAATATTAGATCAACTTAAGAGGAAACCGGTGGTGAAAAAACGGAAAATTGAACCGGTCAGCTGAGCACTAGCTGAACCAACAAGTTGAACTAGCCAATTAAATGAACTAAAGCTAGTAAACCATAAAAGACAGAATTGGAAGAAAATACAAAGTTTTCAAACTTTTACCTACAACCTCTTTTGAATCCTAGTGACACTTCCTCTGGCGATTGCCGATTCTGACTGGTATTCCAGTCTACTGTATTTATAAAGTAAGTAATAATTGCATGATTTCGTAATGGTCAACAATAAGAAACTAGGCATATACTGCATATACTGCATATAACCTTCTTTGATGGATGTAAATGTTCTTGATAATTGTATGCAGTACCTCCATCAAAGTCATCTCTAATATGAATACACAGGGTCCACTAGACGAAGTATTTGGACAGCATCTGGCATTCCCCATCGATGATACCATAACTGGATCTCGGGAGGTTCATCAGTATCTTCTTCAAGTACGACAAGAAGCAGAGTCTCTTGCACCAGTACATTTCCGACCACAACATGAATCTAGAACAGTAGCTAAACCCACCATTTCCCTACCTGAACCACTAAGGATCGATTCCGAGTGGCGACAAAAAGTAGTTTTGCAGTTTCTTGAAGTGAAACAACAATTTAAACAACACAATATGGAAAATAACTGTACAATTGATATACCTACTAATGCATCAAGTTGGAGAAATCTAATATTTAATCAAAAACCTCCAACAAGTAGTTTTTTCACAGCAATTGATCATCCTACTGCAATTAAGCTAGTTATTTACTTGACCAAATGGTTAAGTCTTGGAATTCCTCCCACTGTATCCCAATGGATTTACTGGGTATTAATACGGCTTGATAATTTATTAGATGCTACGGAGATGGCGTTAGTTAGAGATCTCGGTAAGAAAGCGGAGAAGTTGGCTAGAAAAAGACAAGATATGGAGGAGTCCAAGGGAGAGGAGAACGGAAAGGAGGATGCCAATGAGGAGGAAGAAGAGAACGAGAAAGACGTAGAGGGGAAGGGAAAGGAACAAGTCACAGACCATGACAGCAGAGTCTCAGCATGTGCGCCGTTCACAATTGACTTGGTTCTTGCTATTGTGAGCGACTACTACGGCCAACGGGACTTGTTAGATTAGGAGATTGAAGGAGAAGCTCAAGAGTATTCTCAAGAGTAAAGAATTTAACAAAGAAGTAAAAGCTCCTACATATTAGTACCATATGATTCCAGTGTAAACGGCCATCTATTGGACGTACAGTTGGCCAAATCTTAGTCAAGTCTTTAGAATCAGAAGCTGTGAAAATATCGTCAATTCCACAGGGAAGCTAAAAACAAAAGGTCCATTCTTTGACTATATCGATACCTATGTTCATTCAAGCCTATAGATTACTTGAGTGATTATCCAATCGAATATACGGATCAGAATCGCTTAAAGATCACAGGCCTATTCATTACGTATTGGTAGATATGGCTGCAAAAATTTGCAGTTTTGCAGAACCTCGAACCTTACAAGTTCATGCAGGGACTAATTTCAAATTACTCGAGTTAACTTTTTAACTGAAATGGTAAAGTTCATATTATTGAGATTACCTCTATAGAGTAAGCAACGTCTATTGAACTTCAGGAATATAAACTTTACTGAAAATCCTTAGCTTTCTATGCAAAATATTGCTTTATTCTTTTCTCACTACACTTCTTACTTCATAACTAAAGATGATACTATGTGTGATTTTGTCATTACCAACCTTTTCAGGTATCTCTGGCTCGATCACAATATGAGAAAAACAGCATTAGACTTTTGAAGTATGTTTTAAATGTCAATTAGTGTTGAAACAATCGCCACCCGTACACCAACGAAAATCGTTAAGATTACTTTGGTATTAACCGTACCAACAAAGCCGTTACGTAGTACCCGACCAGACGCAGCGATACCGATCTTACGTCGTATCAGGCCTACACTTATCCCACCACTTACAGGCGATAAAGGTGGTTTAATCAACAATTTCAGCGTGGTGTACGGATGCGAGTGGCTGCAAATCGTGGTATGGTGCACGACCCTGAATATTTGAAGTAAATGGATCTTTTGGTTGAAATCTCTTTCTATAAGAAGGTCGGTAGCTGTGTAGCTCAGTCAAGTCCGGCATTTAGGTGTTGCTGACTGTAAATTTCAGTTCTGATATCATATAAATCACGTGAATATGGTGCTTGAAATCTTCACGATATATATAGCTATTCTATCTGGTATATCAGGATAATTAACATGTTTCCACAGAAACTAAAGCATAAACGTAAGATCCAATATCATCTTCATTTCCCAATTCTCCAAATCTCTGGTGTTCCCATTTTCTTTCCTATTTTTCACTTTTCGTTCAACATCACCATCTTCTCCAATTCCGTCAGTCTCACTACTACTTTTAATTTTCACGCAATTTTCGTCCACTATCCAAATATGTCCGCCAGATCTGACTTGGTGGTACCGTATGTAAACCTATTCAATTCATCTGATTTCCATCTACTAACCTTAGTTACCGCCATATTCCTGCCAAACCACGTTCAGAAGCCTCTGCAACCATTGCTCAAACTTTACCAATGGCTGCTATGTTTATGAGAAATAAAATGCTTTCCTGGACTGCATTATTCCTTTCAATTCAATCATGGTTAAATGAACCAAATCATAAACCTGAAGGCGATAAGGAAGCTGCTCTGCAACCTCCTTTATTAAGAGTTGTATTTGCTTTGGTTTCTTTAGTAACTTGTTATGTTGATGTTATCTTCCCTGCCAGTTCTCCTTCACTTAAGAGAGCTGCTCAAACTGCTGCTCAAACTGCTGCTCAAACTGCCGTAGCATCCGCTACCGGAAAGTAAACGATGAGCGATGACGTGCTTGTCGCTTCGCTGGCGCTTATCTGTCGTTCGGCTGGTGCTTGATCGTGTTGATGAAATTATCTCCATCTTTTCATCTCAATATCGTCTTTTATGTACTTAAATATCTACAATTTGTATTACCATTGTCTATTCGATATACAACAATTAATACACATTTCAGCAGTAAGTGTAGAGCCATATAAGCTGATTATGTTGTCTCTTTGGATCTCAATACCCTTCTTCTCCCTCTATCTCTCTACACCATTTATCTAAAATACATTATAGTACATAATTTACATCCACTGGAATACAACACTATCGCTAGATTTATAAGAAACAGAAACTTTGCTACTAGTATTATCCCAAGCCAAATCACATAATCCTCCTTGTTGTTCCATTAATGCAATACATTTAAGTGATTGTGATTCAATAATTCCATTAATTTCCCAAACACTTACTCTTCCAGAATCTTCTCCAATTGCTAACCATTTATCATCGGGTGATACTTTGGCTACAAATACAAGGGCATCATTAAATTCAATACTTAGCCCATTTTCTCCTTTAAAATTTTCTTGTCGGAATAAATTACTACTCATGATTGCTTTCCCATTACTTGTATCCCAAAGATTTATAACTCCTTCCATCGATATACTTAATAAGTTTTTATCAAGCCAAAACATACCGATGATAGGAGCTTTATGATACTTAACTGCAGCTCCAGTTAATTTTGAATTATTAAACTCTAAATTATCATTAGTTGAATTACTACTCCAAACTTTAATTGAATAATCAATATCTGAAGTTGATGCAAGTAATTTGGTTATATTACTATATTTAAGCACAGTAATATCATGATCATGACCTGGGAGTAATCCAATAGTTGATACAATCTCTGAATTTGAGGAATTAATTGAATAAATTTGAATTTCATTTTTTGGTGTTGAGATTGCAAATTTCAGTTCCGATACAAAACATCCATCAATAATACCACTATTTGGTACAGCCCCACTTACTTTTTGAATTAAATTAAGATTATTCCCATCCCATAAACAAACTTGATTAAGTACATCTATACTTATAATATATTGGCCTGATTCACTCCATATTAATGAATTTATCATAGCAGGTGGAGTAACTTCACCAGCAAATGAATTGGCAATATTTTTCAATTTCCCATCGGGAGTCCATGCACGAAGTTCTCCATTAGTACCTCCTGTGACGATTAAAGTACCGGCTGGTGACCATGATACAATATTTATTTCATTAGCTATATTTGTAAGGCCATTCACAAGTTGAGGATGTGATAGAGTAACCAGTTCAACCACAGTACCATTCTTGATAGCAACTATGGCACCCGTTGAATCTTCACGACCATATGCAAATACATCTGTCACTGGATGCCAATGAGATACAATACTGGCTGGGAACGTTAGTTGAGGTCGTATAGAAAGTGTAGTAAATTCTGTAGCATCATTCACTAAAGGTGCAGGTTCTGACGTCAAATTTGAACCATTCCGCTCAATTCCTTCGGCTACAGATCCATTAGACTCGCTATTTGGTCCATTTTCTGTCTTGACATCGCTATTATTGTTGAGGTTAGTGCTGGTTATTGGTTTTAGTTCATCCTCCACTAGCGCTCCAAATAACGAGGCGCCTTCTGGCTTACCCACCGCTTCGTCTTCAGCAAGCTTATAGAGGATTCCTTTTTGTACTAAATTAACAAGACATCCGGGAGGAATTTTAGCCACTATATCAGTATGTGATTGTTCATAGGTCGAGCACTGGGTGGATTTTTCAACGGCAAATGCCGCCAAATCAAGCCCGCACTCTTGAAGGTAGCGCCACACGAGATAATTAAGCTCTGCGCTCGTGAGGGACATGAAGAAATTAGAGGGAAAGTGTAGTTATGTAAAGAAAGCTAATATACTTAGAGTAAAACGAGTAGTCGAAATTTGTAAAATGTTTTTTTTTTTTTCGCGTGGTGCACGGGTGTCGTTTCGGTCGTGTACGTGACTCCAACAATACCTTGAATCAAGAAACAACTACTTCAATAATAACGGTAGTGGTTTTCAACGCAAACCTCATTAAATTTCAGGAAACGATCATTGAATTTGACAATTGTGCCAATACTGACATCATAAGTTTTTGAGTGACTTTCCAACGGTTTTCCAACGACTTTTTTGACACTTTCTAGCCTCCGTACCTCAGGAATTCAATTTTCAATTTCATTTGATGGACTTCGACTCTAAAGCCGCCCACCGTAAGAGCAGAGCTCCGTGGCAATCGGCCCATCATGCCAACCCATACGCCAACGCCAATACCTCGGTGGTTGGCGATAACAATCAGTCTCACAATCCATACCAGGCTCAACCAGCACCTCAATTTCTTGCACCGCCCCAGAGTCGTAAGAACACCAGAAGACTTAGTATTCATGCATCAGCCATGGCCGTGGGCAAACAGGGACCTCCTGGGTTTGATCCTGCGTCTCTACCGCCTGTTCCTGATCTTCCAAGGTCTAAATTTACTCAGGGAAATGATGTAATTCTGATTGCACCTAGCGTCTCTGAAGAGGATGAATTCGCTAATGTTGAGTCTAAAATCATTCATGAATTATCACATGGATCAGCGTCGGAAATTGACGACTATTATAAAGTTTTAACCAAACAAAAAGCTTTAATCAATAGAGATATAAAGACAAATATCAATCAAAATCAAAAACATATTCTTGAATTAACAAATGACCTAAAAGATACTCAAGAAGAATTATTAAAATTAAGAGTATCTACCAAGAGTCTCTATACTGTTCTTGATGAGTTTAAACATGCAGCAGAGAGAAGAATTGCATTAGAAGAAGATTCAAGACCTCAACCTGAAAGAACAAATTCTAAAAATCGTAATCGGTTGGTTTTACCAAATAATAAACGTAAAGATCGATCATCAGTTCTTGTTCTTGAGAAAATGTGGGTAAATGAACTTCAGTCTCTTTTCAAACACGTTGAAGGTGCTTCCAAATATATTCAAGCAATTCCTGGTAGACATATTTTAGCAGAAAGTGGAAGATGGCATGAAGTAAATGTTGGAACATGGAAACCTACCAAAACCATTCATATGTTTATATTCAATGATCTTATGCTTGTAGCATCCAAGAAATCATCGACAGAAGCAGGTAATTCGTCAAGTGCAAATTCTGGTAAGAAACTTCAAGCAATTCATTGTTGGCTACTAAATGAAGTTAAATTATCTGAAATCTCAGCACCTAGTGCTTCTAGCGGTGTAGCAGGTCTGGATGATAATAAAACTTATGCCATTAGTGTTAAGTCTAAGACTTTGAGTTACGTTTATCGTACAGATAGATATGATCATTTTCTTAAGATTATGGATGCTTATAATAAAGGAAGTAATGAATTATTACAAAAAGATCGTCTTTTAGACGCTCGTAAGTCGATTAGTGGTCTTAATGATATTTCAGAGACTTCAGATGAAAAACGGCAGCTCAGAGATTCATTAAAGGCATCAATGGACCTGCCGACACTTGAGGAAAATGGGAAATCACACAAACGACTTAGTTCCGAAATTGTACTTCAGGATATTTCTGCAAGAGTTCATTCTCGAAATCGTTCCCATGATTTGGGTAAGGTGTTTGATCCGAATTCCGGTGGTGAAAAAGTTAAGTTATTCACGGACTTGAAAGGTATTGAGGATAAACTTGATGAAGTCGACGTTCATATTGCTCATAATCGATACTTAGAATCTGTTGGACTCGCCAACCATATTGAAAACAAGCTAGAGAGTATTGAAAATGCTGTTAACCGCTCTAAGACTCAAAAGGAAGAGATTAACTTATTAATTGACGTTATAAAGTTGAAAATCGATAGTAGAAAAGTTAAGATTCAACAGTATCTTGAATTTGACTTACAACATAATATTTCTAGGTTAACTAACGAGGAAGTATCACAGAAGATTGAATTTTTCCAAAATTTCAATCAATTGAATAAGGGAATTCAGTGTTACCTTCAGGCAATGTCTGCATATCTTGCTAGTACATTAGCCAAGTTGGTGGTTGGAGTTCAAGGATCTACAAGGATTGATATAGTTAATTACTTATCTAATTTAGTGATTATTCATATCTCAATCATTAAAAGAGCTATAACGGTATATAAAGAGTGTATTACTCCGATTATTAAAAGGTCACAGAAGGGGAACGTTGACTCTAGTGGGTTCATAAGTTGGTGCATGGATGAGGTTTCTAAACTTCTTGAATCTCTCAAGAAACATCTTTACGGTACATTGATCACGGTGACCACTGATCCAGAGACAGATGTCAGTATGTATAAGGTCAAGGACAAGAGATACTTTAAAGAGTTTTTGAATGTGATTGTTCCACAGTTGAATGATTTGAAGACCGTGGGAGTCAATGTAGACTTCTTGTTTGAAGACGTTCTCTCTCTTCAAGAGTAGAACGGTATATTAGCTTATGTATACTATAAACGATACAACCATAAAGTAGTATCTACAGGAAGAAAACTCAACAGGACATCCTGTTGAGTAGTTTAAAGTAGCTTCTTCATTTCTACATATTATACTCAACTCTATATTACTCTTTATAATCGTTCGTAATACTTGTGTATATCGTAGTTGTCTCGATAGTAAGTTCCATGTTTCTTCAAGTACAATACCGAGAACGAAGCCACTGACATTATTGCCATCAAAATAGTGAATAAGATCCCCGGTCCAATGGCTCTTAAGAGTGGTTCAACAATAAATGTAGCCGTAGCTGCTAATATTTGTCTTATGAGATTATTCAATGCTACACCAGTGGCTCCCTTCCCAGGGAGTTGATCTACCAAGTAAGTAACGGTAATACCAATAACAAGCATGGATGCAAATCCGAAAAGAGCAGTTCCAATCAACGGAGTTACCCAGTGTTCTCCGTACTGGAAACACCAACCACAAATAAGACATGCTGGTGGATAAAGTACTACAGCAATTACCATATTCCAAGAAATTCTTGATTCAGGAACAATTTCTCCATTATGTTTCTTAGCATAATCAACAAGTAGCTTATCACTCCATCTTCCTCCGAGTATAGATGCTGCAATATACGTGATGGAGTTGGGGATATACATCAACCCAATGATGACTGACGAAAAATTGTATGGATCTCTGGCATACTGGTACGATATGGTCATGTTAAAGAAATAAACACATGCAAAGCAGATGGATGAATAGGAAATTACAAGGATTACTGGTGGATAAGTGAGAAGAATCACAGAATGCATAGGACGAATGAAGTAGTCGTAAAGAAAGTCTCGTTTACTTTGTTTGGGCTTATTGACATTCAAAGCTTCAAGCTGTTGATGTAGATCTTTCTTTGAGTAAGTAGACCTATTGGTTGCAAGTTTTGAAAGGGTTGGCATCACTAAGTCAAGCGCCATTGGATCATCACCATCAAGTATTTCTTCTTGGTGACTGGCACTTTGTGAAAGATTAGATGCCATTCTTTCAATATCTGCCTCTGTGTATCTCTTACGGGCATCTTTACCTTGATTTTGTTCTTGTAAATGTTCTGTCTTATCATTTGAATCTTCCAATTCTTTCTCTTCAATTGGATCTTCCAGATTCTCTCTTTCTTCGTGATTATCAGATTCTGTCCACTGATTTTCTTCGTCTTCGTCCTGGTGAATTTTCTCCTCGAGTCTTTCACGAACGGTATCTTCACGGCGAAGTGTTTCAGGAAGCCCCACTATAATGAGCACTAAATTAACACCACAAAAGATAACCAACGTCCATTGAGTAGCTCTCCAACCCCAGGCCTCGGAAACAGCTCCTCCAATAATTGGTGAGAGAAATGGACCGAGAAGGGGCCCCAAATAAAAGAAGCCCATCCCCACACCACGCTCCTGAGGAATGAAAAGATCACCAATGGTACCGGCTCCTACTGATTGAACAGCTGAGGCTCCACTAGAAGCAGCAAGGAACCGAAGTACAATAAGACTGGATATATTTGGAGCTAAAGAAGTACCAATAGAAAATCCCAAAAAGCAAGAATATGAAATAATATATACACTTCTACGGCCATGTTTTTCACTGAATGATGACCACCATAGTGGAAAGATCCCCAATGCAAGAAGGTAGATACCCACAGAAACATTTACGATGGCAGCAGAAGTGTGAAGGTCGCTAACGATGTCTTCGATAGCTGGTAACATGATGGAAGTCCCCATAGGACCTGTGATGGCGGCAAGAGCCACAACAAATACAATGAAGAATTTTGTTCTTCTATCGTAGTCTCGAGCATCTTGTAGCTCGGGGACTAATGAGAGATATGCTAGTAGTCCTCTTCTTTGAGATACGGGTATTTTAGAAGATGTAACTGAGTGGGTTGTTACCCGACGAGAAACCCTGACGTTGTCGTGACTGGTGAGTGCGTTGACCTGATGTGATGTTTGAGATGCTTGTGTGGGTGTAGAGCTTGCAAGTGACGCTAGCGATACCGTAGACCCGGTTGAGTGAATGGAAGTCATGACACTACTGAAAAATGGAGTTAAAGCTTTCTGGTAGGTTGAAAACCTTTTTAGGTAGACTGAATGTGTGGAAGTATTTGAAAGTCAAAGTAATAGCCAAAAATGTCGGTAAACTCAAGGCGTAGAGAGTCTTTAAGGTCTTGAAGTTTTAATGACTAACAAATCTTCAAAGTTTGAAAAATGGTATGAAAAGTCTGTAAATTGGAAATCGTTTGAAGTCTATTGCCACAAAGTGTAGGAATGCCAGTTTAGGAGATTCACAGTTCCGGTATTCTTTTAAAAGGTGTGAATCAAATTTTCAGGAAAAAGGTGTAGTACAAAATAAGCGTCGGAGTACGGCTAAACTTCCGCATGCATCGGTTCTTACGTTCCTACCGAGCAAAGCATATGAAAATAGAAGAAGGCACAGTAAATTATACATAGACCAGTCGAAAGTTAAGGAAACAAAACTTTAGGAAGTAACAGAAGTGTCTGAATTATATGGCCCTTCTTCCGACGGTGCCCACAAATTTTTGACATGGGTCAAAAATTCCAAAAGTTGGAGAAGTTGGAGAAGTTGCAGCCGTCGGACAAAAACAGGTAAGCAGCCGGATTCGGCCCATCGCCATACCGATAAGACTTTGACACATAAAAACCACTAAAAAATTCACCTAACCGAACTCGTTTCTGCGAATGCTAATTCCACCTGAGTTGCTGAATCAGTAAATGTGGCGAATTAACGTATAGTAATCTGCAACGGTCATGTCATCAGCCGTTTCAGTAGTACGACTTTTATCGCATATTGGTCTATTGTTGCTCGCGTTTTGTACGACGTCGACCGAATGCAGCCCACCAATGCGTTTGTTGGCCCCGTTTCCAACTCGCGGCCCGTCCCCCCCTCCGATACTCCGACCATCATTCGCAAATTACGCCACCTCTTCTCAACCTTCTGTGTCATTTCTATTCCCACTTTATTCTTTCCATGACATTGAGACACTCGTGGCCCGTGGCCATCACACGAGCCATACTTCTTGGCCTCTTGTTCTTTGCCGGAATCATGTCCACTGTGTTGACTCAGATCATTGGATTATTCTTATTTAAGAAGTCTCCCCACGATACTCAAACCGTCATCAATATGACAAAGACTCATTTTCTTACACTTCTTACTTTCATAACCAATAAGATCTGTCCTTCCAACATCAGTGTAACTTTCGATGAAGCTTCTCTACCTAAAGATAATCTGTTTCATGTTGACGGATCAGGAAATTTAATTTCTAATCTTTCAAGAAATTCAGTATTCATCAGTAATCATCAAATTTATACTGATTGGTTATTTGCCTGGTATATTTTCTATACTGGTAAATTTAGTGATTGTGTATATATCATCTTGAAAGACCTTTCAAACCTTCCGGTATTGGGTTATGGAATGAAAAACTTCAATTTCATGTTCTTATCTAGAAAATGGGAAACCGATAAACCAAAATTATCTCGTCAACTTAAGGCCATTGAAGCTAATGCCCGCGGTGTAGGTCCAGCTAATGGGGTTAAACCCGTAGGGTCTGCTAATTTGACTGTGGAATCTGAAGTTTGGCCTGAATCACTTCCATCAAATGATTTCGCTGCATGGCCTTATCAAGTATTTATTTTCCCTGAAGGAACAGTTCCTTCACCTCGAACTAGAGGTAAATCAGATGCCTTCTGTGATAAATTGGGATTACCTCGCTTAAAGCATGTTTTGATCCCAAGAACTAGAGGTTTATTATTGGTATTGAAAAAATTGAAACCTTCAATTAAAGTAGTTTATGATTTTACAACTGGTTATTCGGATTTATCGCCAGATGAATTTGGTGAAGAAAAATTCACTCTTAAATCTTTCTTTCTTCTTGGTTATGGTCCTTCAACTATCAATTATCATGTACGTGCATTCAATATCGATGATATTCCTTTGGGTGAAGATGTTGACGATATTGATAATATCAGTGAAGAAGAATTAAAAGCATTTGAAAAATGGGTTTATGATATTTGGTACGAAAAAGATGCATTAATGGAATCATTTTACAAATTTGGTACTTTCATTGATCCAACTAGTGAATCAACTAATACGCTAGAAAAGTCAAAATTACGTACGGTTACTGCAAAATTTCAATTAAGAAGTCAATTGGAAATTTGGGCACCATTTGCTACGTCGTTTATTCTCATTTTATTTGCACGTCTTTTATGGTTGGGAATTAAGCATTTTATGAATAGAAATGTATGATTAGATATACGATAAGTATGTTTTGAGTGTAGTGAAGAAAATATGGTGAAGGTGTTTCCCTACACCTGTACGAGAATCGAATTTTTCAAAAGTGTAGATATAGTCTAGCCTTTCAATCTTTATTCTGGCCATTCTCTTGCTTGGTCTTGTTACTTTGTTCTAGACCCACGATGTATAACGGCTGATCGTGGCTGATTCTGGCTGAGTGGCTAGGCTTTAGAACCAACTGGCCTAATACGGTATTATCATTGCAGCATATTTTCGCAGCCAATATGAAACACCTCTAAAACATACGTCTACAACAGCTATAAAATGTAATTCGCCTACATCTTTCAACCTTTTTACACTTCTTTACTCTTTCTACTCCTCTAACTATGTTTGGCTTGTTAAAAATAATCCCTAAATTCTTTTCTTTACTTTCTGTACTTATTACCCTATTTCTTCTTGGATTTCTTCTTATGGGCTGTATGGAGACATCTTCTTCATTTGCTGATGTTTTTCTTATGAAAGTACAGTTTAACCAGTCCAGTAATTTATATTCCGAGATCCAACAAGCATATGAAGAAACAAATAAAACTTCACTGTTATCGAAGTTGGCAATTCAAGCAGGATATATGGCGATGTGCGCTAACCTTAATGGTGTGGCTACTTGTGTTGCAACCAACGATATGACAAATCTCTCCAAATACAGTGGAGTATCTATTGTTGATAGTGGAGATACTCAAACATCTCAGATCAACCTCGTTGCTGTGGCAAAGGCATTTTCAGATAGCTGTCATCCTCGACTTTTAATGAGTACAATTATTTTATCAGTTTTAGTTGTACTTTCATTAACATGGACTGCAATTCCCTTACTTCCAGGTAAAGTCTTTGTTCTTAGGGCAGCGTGGTTTCTTTTGGCCTGTACTGTTTTGGTATGGGGGCTTGGAGCCATGTTACAGCACGAAGCAGTTATAAGCTTGAAACATATTATTGGTGCTGCTTCTATGTATACGCTTGAAGTAAAGATTGGAAAAAGGGCCGAAGCCATGACGTGGACAGCATTTGCCTTCTTTCTATTGGCATTTGGATGTGTTACTGTGACTTGTGTTCGGGAATTGGTGGCGTCCAGGAGGGTGTTACAGAAATTTTAAGAACTCATACTAACACTTGAAGAATTGATAAGAACGAAATGCCAGCAGCTACTGCTTACGTATATACTGAGAAATCTAAATAAGTATGTTAGATACCAAACACTATCAAATACTAAATAAATATGTTAAATATCAAAGTCTACTAATTCCAACTAACCAGTTAATACTGTCCGCTACTGACGAGTAGATTATCGAGGTTTCTGAAGCCCAGGACCAATTGAGCGACGGTCAATGGTGGACAGGTTTTTTCTCGCTAGTCGACTATTCAGGCTCTAGCGGGTCTCACATGGTCTCTAAAGCTCAATTTTTTGACTCCACCCATACTTTTTAATAAATGGTAGTTAAGTTTTGCAACCAATGACGATTTTGAGAAAAGTCCAAAAAAGGCACAAAATTGCAACAACTGCAAAAATACACCCAAACACACCAAGCACAGTAAAAGACAGCAAAAGACAACAAGGCACAGAAAAAAACACCAAAAACACCCACATCCACCCAGAACCACCGAGTTCCATTCAGATCCGCCAACAACCAGCTTAAGTTCATTTACGACCTCTAACTTCCGCTTCAGTTAATGTCTTCAACCATTCCGATTTTCACGTTTTGAGCCCGTCGTCCACCACACGTGACTCTCACGTGCCCGGTCTAGTTGAAGGTCTAAACAATTTCCAAAAAATGTATAAAATTTGTAGTTTTTCAACGCGAAATAACTAGCTCTTAGTTAATAATCAGTTAGTTTACCATGAGCTACACAGAACAGCTTGATACGTTTGTATCTCGCTTAAATGATAATGATGACTATAAGGCATCACATTCTGTGTTATCTGAGCTTTTGGATATGATTGAAACATTTAATGGAGCAACAGAATATGAATATTTCCTATCAAATCTTGTACCAGTTTTCATTAAGAAACTTGAACTGGTTTCCATAACATTTACCACACAAAGTCCTGAACATAAGTTAAGAAACTCAATTCTTGAAATCATTCATCGTCTGATTATGAATGAAACTTTCCAACCATATTCTGAACAAATATTAGATACTTTAACTAAGATATTAATTGATGAAAATGAAGATAATGGTGTTCTATGTATGAAAATTATTACAAGTCTTCATAAATCTTATAAAAATAATTTAGGAGAAAAAGTTGAACCATTTGTAGAAATTATTAATCAAATTTATGATAATATGGATCAAACATTAAAAGATGTATTTAATAATGATCAAGATGTTGAAATTGAAGATGAAGATAAAGAAATGTCACCAGCTTCATTTTCTGAAGATGCTGGATCTAAAACTCTTGGGAAAGCCATGTTTTCATTTAAAACTTTGGCTGAATGTCCAATTACAATGGTTTCCTTATATTCATCATATAAATCATTAGTTCAAACATCACTTCCAAATTTCCTTCCTAAAATCATTAATATTCTTAATCTTCAAGTTGAACAACAAAAAGCTTATCGTGAAGAACAACTTAAACTGGAAAAAGCCGTTACTTCAATCTCTCCTTTAATTAGAAATAGATTAGCTTATAGTGATTTCATATTAGGTCAAGTTAAAGCAGCTTCTTTCTTAGCTTATGTTTTTATAAGAGGTTATGCTGGTCAACATTTACCACAAGAACAATCAGCTTTAGTTCCTGATGTAATTCTTCGTCTTTTACAAGATTGTCCTGCTGAATTATCAATAGCTCGTAAAGAATTATTACATGCAACTAGACATATTTTATCAACTCCATTCAGATCACATTTCATTCCAAAGATTGAGTTATTATTTGATGAAAAAATCCTTATCGGTGATGGATTGACCTCTTATGAAACTCTTAGACCTTTAGCATACTCTACGGTTGCAGATTTTATTCATAATGTCAGAAATGAATTAACACCAAAGCAAATTTGGTCAACTGTAAGAATTTATTGTGATTTATTGAAAGATGATTCGTTGGCTTTGACAGTCCAAATAATGAGTGCTAAATTATTACTTAATCTTGTGGAAAGAATTATGAAATTACCTAATAAACTTGAAGGTCGTCAGCTCTTTATGATTATCGTAGATTCGTATGCTAAAAGATTTCAAAGTCTAAATAGCAAATACGACTATATTATTAGTAAACATAAAGAGTTTGAAAAGAAAAGAGTTACTAAAGAACAAGAATCAAAAAAGGCTATAGATAGGTACTCATCTCGAGTAGTTGAAAAATCTCCAGCAATTTCTGCTGCTCCATCGGCCGTGGCTACCGTGACAATGTCCCCAGTATCGATGACACCAATAACTCTGGAAGATGTCGAGATGAAGGATGCAGAGGAAGCTGATGAAATCATTGAAGAAAATGAAGATATAATCAACCGATTCGATATCGAAGAATTATCTCCCGTAGCATCATCTTCATCAAGTTCAAGCTCCGACTTATTAAAAGATGCTCGTTATCTCTTCCGGACCTTAATGACGTTCTTAAAATCTGTGATTTTTGGATTGAAGAATTGTAATCCTCCTGTTCCTCCTCAACCAACTCAATCAGACCCTAAAAATCCAGGTCAATTCGTCAATTACGATAAATGGAATGATTCAGCTAAGATTATGTCTTTTGAGGAAGTTAATATTTTAAGAAACTTATTCCGAGGAGGAATCAGCTGTTTACGGTTCTTTTCAGTTTCTAAACCTAAAACTAGTGTTCCTAAAGCCAAGGCATTTGATTTCTCTACTGGAGGTCCTAATTTACCTATTACTTCATCTAAAGAAGAAAAAGATTTAATGGAGATTTTTGCAACTATATTCATTCATATTGATCCTGCTGCTTTCAACGAAATCGTCAGTGCTGAATTACCCCCAATGTTTGAGGCCATGTTGGATAACGCTGCATTACTTCACTTACCACAATTCTTTCTTGCCAGTGAAATAACGTCAGCAAACTTTTCAGGAATTCTTATCTCGTTTTTAAAGACAAAACTTGATCAGTTGGGCAAAGTAGAACTTGTTAAATCAAACATTCTTATCAGATTATTCAAATTATGTTTTATGTCTGTTAATTTATTCCCTACTGCCAACGAAAGCGTGATTCTCCCTCATCTTAACCATTTGATATTAGAGTCATTAAAACTTTCTACAAAAGCTGAAGAACCTATAGTTTACTCATACCTTGTTAGAATTCTCTTTCGAAGTATTTCAGGTGGTAGGTTTGAAAATCTTTATAAGGAAATAATGCCTATATTACCAGTATTACTTGAAAGTCTTAACAAACTTATTGTTAATGCCAGAAGACCATATGAACGTGACGTTTACGTTGAATTGTGTTTAACAGTTCCTGTTCGTCTCTCGGTGTTGGTTCCTCATTTGAATTACTTGACACGTCCTTTGGTATTTGCATTGAACGGATCACAAGAGTTGGTGAGCCAGGGATTACGGACTTTTGAATTATGTGTTGATAATTTGACAGCAGAGTATTTTGATCCTATGATTGAGCCGGTAATCGACGAGATTATGGCTGCATTGTGGAAACACCTTGAACCAGTTCCGTACCACCACCAGCACTCACATACCGCCATCAGAATCTTGGGGAAATTGGGAGGAAGAAACCACAAGCACTTCAAACCTTGCGATAACTTGGCGACTCAGCTGGAGTTGGACCAAGAAGTGAAAGCTCTTTTCACAATCCATGGGTTGGACGGTAAGATCCCGGTTCTGATCACTCCTGGAGTCCAATCAGCCATCAAATTATTGGAAGATCCAAGGCTTAAAGTCCATTACCGGATCAGTGCATTCAAATACCTTCTGAATATTCTTAAACTTTTCTTTGATACTACTCCTATTCCACCAGACTATGCTACGTACGTTCGTGGATGTGTATCTAAGTTGAAGGCGGAAAAGATTGAAGAGAAGATTGACCTTCCAGAGTCGGGAACCAAGGAAGTTGCAAAATTAAGTCGCCAGCAGGAATTTTTTAGTCGTCTTTTAAAGATTGTATTCTTTTCAGTGTCTATACCGGAAATTAAAAATGAAGCCAGTGAATTAATTGATGGTATTACCACTCATTTCACACTTATTCACTTAAATGCATCAGTTATTGGGAAAATAAAGAAGGAAAGAGCATTTTCAGTAGTCGATAACGAAGGAGTGGCTTACATCAACGATACCACTTACCTCAGTGCATTGACATATGCTTTGAGTTTCTGGGATAAAGAAGTAAGAAATAAAGCCATTGAGTCTATAAATAATATCTATAATACCACCAAAGATATATTCGGACTGGAACAAGATCTCTTGTACTCGCCATTATTCCGCCTGATGTTCTATAAATTCACCCACTGTTGCTACGACGAATTTTACTATACTAAACTTGGAGGAATTCTAGGACTTCGAACGATGTTTGAGGATTTAAATCTCCCATCAGACTGGTTTTTCAAACGCCAATTTGAACTCGTGAGGTCGATTTTCTTCGTCCTTCGTGATACTCCAGAGACTGCTCCATTTGAAGTTCGTGATTTGGCTAAACATCTCGTGCTAAGCATTCTTAAAGAGTGTAATAAAGGTGTAACCCAAGAAACTATACTTGAAAAACCTTTCCAAACTTTGGTGGGTGCTTTAGTGTATGATTTGGCCAGTTCAAATCCTGTGGTTCGTGAAGTTTCTCAGGAATGTCTCAATATCTTATCAGAAACAACATCTGTTCCTGTTGGTACTATCATGAGTCCATGTAAGCAACTTCTTCTTACGCCTATATTTGGAAAACCATTACGAGCATTACCGTTCCCCATGCAAATCGGGAATATCGACGCTATAACCTTCTGTTTGAATCTCGACGATACATTCTTGACATTCAACGATGAACTCAACCGTCTTCTTCTTGAGGCTCTTGCACTTGTGGATGCTGAAGATGAATCTTTAGCTAATGTTCACCGTCTTTATGAACACAGAACCGCCAAACAATTAATTGAACTCCGGGTAGTTTGTATCAAGCTTCTTTCACTTGCATTGACCAAACCTGATTTCTCATTAGGTTCGTTGGCAGAAGCAAGAATCAGAATCCTTGGTGTTTTCTTTAAGGCCCTTTGTAATAAGTCAACTGAAATCATCAACTCAGCATACTTGGGTCTTAAATCAAGTTTACAAGAAAATGCTAAACTTCCAAAAGAATTACTTCAGAATGGACTTCGTCCTATGTTGATGAACTTATCTGATCACAAGAAATTAACAGTTCCTGGACTTGAAGCACTTGCAAAACTTTTAGAACTTCTTATTTCTTACTTCCGTGTGGAAATTGGAAGGAAATTACTTGATCATTTAATGGCATGGGCCCAAATCAATTCTTTACGTCAAATTGCTGGTCAGGAACTTGAAAGTAATCATATTGTTCAGATAGTTATGGCTATATTAAATATCTTCCATCTTTTACCTGCCAAAGCTTATACTTTCATGGAGGAAATCATCAATACCTTACAATACTTAGAAGGACATCTTGATAGACATCAAGGTTCACCTTTCCGTCTTCCAGTATCTAAGTTTTTAAACCGATTCGCTGATAATACCTTGGAGTATTATATGACCAACTATAAGAACCGGAAACTAGGAAATATGTTAGCTTATTTTGCAGGTATGCCAGATTGTGATAAAATCAGAGACGTAGCTAAGGATAAGTTGAGTGCAATTCTTGAAGACGTTAAACTGGAGGAACAACTGGAGATTAAAGTGATCAAGTTTTTCAATACCGTTGACCTTATTGATGCCATTGGAACCAATGATTCTGAATGGTTCGATGGTCAAAAAGATATTTTGATTGAGCTTGTGTCGATGTTGAAAGATATCACTTCTATTGACGACGACTCGCCGTTAGTATCTAGCAGTCACTTCCAGTCCGACCAGGCAATTTCTAAACTTCAAATAGTTATTGTGAAATTGATGGAACGTAATCCTCGCCAACATCAAGTAACATTTGCTGTTATCAACCAGGTGTCATGCTTGAAAATCAAGCTTTCTAGCGATATCGAAAGTTATATCTTTGACCAGGTTGTTACGTCGCAGGACGTCGACCTTCGAAGCGAGTACCTCTCTGAATGTATTGATTTCTTGGATAAACCAGAGTCAAATTTGAAGGCCAAGATTCTTATTATGAAGAAGATATTTAATTCAATTCTTATTTATGAAGCTAAAACTAATGGATCTCTTGCATCATTCTTTGTGGAGAATAACACTCCACTTTGGTTGACTAAAGTTTGCAGTAATGTCTGGAAAGCCACCAACGATATCATCTCCTACCACACGTCAGGAAATATGGATAGTTACAGGTACGAACTTCTTGAACTCACGGCTGTTCTCTTGAAATGGGCTCCAGAAAACATCAGCGACTTGCGTAAGCATATTGTGAAATTCAGTTGGAATTACATTAAGTTGGAAGATAATATCACTAAACAAGTAGCGTATGTCACAACCGCCTACTTCATTGCTGCCTATGAGACACCAGCTACTTTGGCAACTCAGGTATTTGTCGCTCTTTTAAGAACTCATCAAACTGATTGTCGTCACTTGGTGAGAAGAGCTTTGGATATTCTTGCTCCCGTGATGTCAGACCGTATGGCCGATGATGACCTGCCATTGACATGGTTGAAATGGCCTCGCAGAGTTATTAGCGAAGATGGTTTCAACGTAACTCAGGTATTAAATGTGTATCAATTCATTGTTCATCATGCTGACCTCTTCTTTGTTGCAAGAGAACATTTCATCTCCAATATCATTACTGCTATGGGTAAATTGACTATCTTAGCCAATCCAGCCATCGAGAACCAGGTTTTGGCCATTGAATTGGCTGAATTGATCTTGAAATGGGAACAAAAGGCAAAGGAATCTGAAACTTGCAAACAAATTGAAGATACCGAAATGAAAGATGCTGAAGGAGTTTCAGATGCAACGAAAGCTAACGATTTCAATACTTCTCCTTCCTACAGTATTCCTTTCGGTCAAAGAGAAGCTTGTGTTACGTTTTTGATCAGATACGTATGTATTAGTCCTCAAAGAGCTTCAGAAAGTGAGCTTGGCCAAAAGGCTTTGGGAATTCTTTATGAGCTCTTGAGTACTGATCACTGGCCAGAAGTTTCTGTAAAACTTTCATTCTTTGAAAAATTCTTATTGTCCAATGACTTAAACTCATCCAATTTACTCGGTTACTGTTTGAATGCCCTTGAGGTATTGGGTGTAGTACTCGAATGGAAAAAACCTGATTGGATAGTTTCCAATCTCTCTTACCTCCATAAACTTCTCGAAAAATCAGTCAAGTCTGACAATCATGATATTCAGGAAGTTTTACAACGAGTACTTCGAATCATTCTTCAAGCTATAAACTCTTTGAGTAGTGAAGAGGCCGGTGAAGAAGAAGACGAGGAAATCAAAACTTTTATCTCGCTTTTGTCATCTACGGTTTCTGAAGACTTGGGCGATACCACTTCGGTGGCAGCCGGAGTAACTTTGGCATGGACTTTGGCAAACTACAGACCTTCAACGTTAGATTCGTTGTTGCCATTGATTATGAGAACTTTCAGTAAACTCTGTAAGGATAACATCACCATAACGCATCTTGGAAGTCAGACATCGTCTAAAGACAGTACCAATACCGAATACGAGGCCAAAATGACAACCAGACTCTTGGAAAAAATTTTGAATTTATCGTCTATGAGAATCTCCAATCTTGGCGATCAGAGAAGAATCTTCCTCTCGCTATTGGCCCAGTTGATTGAACGGTCGTTGGATAAAGATACTCTTGAAAAAATCATTAAGATTGTGAAGAGCTGGGTATTTTCAAGAACTGACTTATTTCCTACTACCAAGGAAAAGGCCGCCATTCTTTCCAAGATGATGGTTTTCGAAATAAGAGGAGAACCTACGCTTTCCAAAGAATTTTATCAAATCATCGTGGATATTTTTGAAGATGATACCTTTAGTTGCACTGAGCTTACTGTCCGTATGGAACAACCATTTTTGGTGGGGACAAGGTCAGCTGACGTATCGATTCGTCGTAAGTTGATGTCGATCTTGAATAGCAGCTTGGAGAATGATATAAGTAAACGTCTTTACTATGTTATTCGTGAACAAAGTTGGGAGTATTTAGCTGATTATCCGTGGTTAAACCAGGCATTACAGCTACTCTTTGGAGCGTTTGAGTTTGACGAGAATATCAGCTTGGTAGAAGATGAAAATAAACTTGCTCCTTTGACCAGTTTCCCATACGCTGCTAGTGATATGGAACAAGATTCTGAAGAAGATGATAAATTAAATACTCTTCTTGTGAAGCACGACGCTTTCTTGCGCAAGATGGCTGACGTCAAGGCCAAAGATATTCTTGAACCACTCATCGACATGTTCTACCAAAGTAGTGAAACTATTCATAAGACATGGTCTACCATATTCCCAATTGCATTTTCTTCAATCCCACGGTCGGAGCACTTGGACTTTACTAGATTTTTGGTGATCTTATTGTCGAAAGACTACCATACTCGTCAAATCGATAGTCGTCCTAATGTTATCCAGTCATTACTTGAAGGAATTGCAAGATGTGATGAGATTCAACTTCCTCCTTTTGCCATTGAGTGCTTAGCATCAAATTTCAATGCTTGGTCTCAAGGAATTCATATCCTCGAGAATATCGAGAGACAGTCTGTTAATGGCAATGCAGAAGTCAGGGAAATCACCCAGGATGCTCTTGCCAAGCTATATGCTACTTTGAAAGAAGACGACATGTTTTATGGTCTTTGGAGAAGAAGAGCTAAATATTCAGAAACCATAACTGCTCTTTCATACGAGCAAATTGGTATGTGGGATAAAGCTCAACAACTTTACGAAACAGCTC
Source organism: Metschnikowia sp. yHQL527 (assembly GCA_030578455.1). Lineage (NCBI taxonomy): Eukaryota > Fungi > Ascomycota > Pichiomycetes > Serinales > Metschnikowiaceae > Metschnikowia > Metschnikowia sp. yHQL527. The sequence goes on along the minus strand of JAJMRR010000022.1, from coordinate 49,293 downwards.
AAATTAAAGCTCGTAGTGGTGCCCTTCCATATGGAAAATCAGAGTATGCTCTATGGGAAGATCATTGGATATTATGTGCTGAAAAGCTTCAACACTGGGATATTCTCACGGAGTTGGCTAAACACGAAGGATTCTCTGATCTTTTGCTTGAATGTGGATGGAGAGTAGCTGACTGGAATACTGATAGAGAAACTCTTGATCAGACCGTTAAATCGGTTATGGACGTACCTACACCAAGAAGACAGATATTTGAAACGTTCCTCTGCTTGCAAGGGTTTGGACAGGAAAAAGAGACATTACAAGATCTTTCAAGGCTCTGTGACAGTGGAATCCAATTGGCATTACGTAAATGGCATGGATTACCACAGAGATTTAATAATGCTCATATTCCGTTGCTTCATACTTTCCAACAGTACGTGGAGTTCATGGAAGCCAGTCAGGTTTATGCTAGTCTTGTCACTACTAGTGCTCAAAATTTGGATGTAAAATCACAAGAATTAAAGAGAGTATTACAGGTATGGCGTGAACGTCTTCCAAATACCTGGGATGATATTAATATTTGGAACGATCTTGTGACATGGCGTCAACATGCATTCCAAGTGATCAATAAGGTTTATATGCCATTCATTCCAATTCTTCAACAAACTAATTCTGGAGGTAATGCTAATTCATACGCCTACCGTGGGTTCCATGAAATTGCATGGGTAATCAATAGGTTTGCCCATGTAGCTCGGAAACATGGCATGTCGGAAGTTTGTATTAACCAATTGAGTAAGATTTACCAGCTTCCAAATATTGAAATTCAAGAAGCTTTTTTGAAGTTGAAAGAACAAGTCAAGTGTCACTACCAGAATCCTAATGAATTGAATACTGGTCTTGATGTTATTAGTAATACTAATTTGGTATATTTTGCAACCCAACAAAAGGCTGAATTCTTTACTTTGAAAGGTATGTTTTTGAATAAACTTAATCAAAAAGATGAAGCCAATAAGGCGTTTGCAACTTCGGTACAAATCGATCTCAACTTGCCGAAAGCCTGGGCTGAATGGGGGATGTTTAATGACCGTCGTTTCAAAGAAAATCCAAATGATATGGTTTATGCAAATAATGCCATCAGTTGTTACTTACAAGCAGCAGGTCTTTACAAGAATGGTAAAACTAGAAAATTGTTGGCTAGAATCTTGTGGTTGATTAGTTTGGATGATACTGCTGGTACTTTGGCCCAAGCTTTTGATAATTTCAGAGGTGAAGTCCCTGTTTGGTACTGGATTACATTCATTCCACAATTATTAACGGCATTATCACATAAGGAAGCAAGATTAGTCAGACAAGTTCTTATTAGAATCGCAAAGAGTTACCCACAAGCATTGCACTTCCAACTTCGTACAACCAAAGAAGATTATGCTGCCAAACAGCGTCAATTCATGGAACTCAATCGTCACAAGGCAAATGTAGAAGTATCCGATAAGGAAAAATCTGAAGAAAAGTCCGATAAGTCTAGTGATAAACCAGAAGATTCTCAAGCAACTGAAGTCAAAGAAGCAGAAACTGAAAAGTCAGAGTCTGCAAATGATGATAAATCTACCGATAAAAAAGAAGAAAAACCAGAAGAAAAGTCAGAAGAAAAGGATAAAAATGGTAAACCTGCTAATCCAGCATTTAATAAGATTCGCCAGTCTTGGGAACATGTTGAAGAAATTATGGGTATTTTGAAAACAGCATATCCACTTTTGGCACTTTCTCTTGAATCATTAGTTGATCAAATTAACCAGAGATTCAAGTGTACTGCAGATGAAGATGCTTATAGATTAGGAGTTGCATTACTTAACGATGGAGTTCAATATCTAAATAGACTTGGTAATCCTCGTGATGATGCAAAATTACCTCCAGTAACTGAAGCAAACATCACTAGATTTGCAGAAACCGTTCTCCCTAAACAAATAAGAGCTGAGTTTGAGAAAGATCTTGTTATTGGTAAACCAAACTTGGAAACTTATATTATAAAATTACGTAAATGGAGAGATAGATTAGAAGATAAATTGGATAGAAGATTTACTGAAGTAAACCTCGAGAATTTATGTCCACACTTGTGTGAATTCCATCATCAAAAATTTGAAGAAATTGAAGTTCCAGGCCAGTATCTTATGAATAAAGATAGTAATTCACACTTTGTGAAGATTGAAAGATTCTTACCTACTATTGATTTGGCTCGTGGTACCAATGCTTGTTACAAAAGATTGAAAATAAGAGGTCATGACGGTACATTACATGCATTTGCAGTTCAATTCCCTGCTGCTCGTCATTGTCGTCGTGAAGAGTGTCTCTTCCAATTATTCCGAATCTTTGGTGATACTTTATCGAAGAAGGTTGAAACTCGTCGTAGAAATATTATGTTTACTTTACCTATTGCAGTACCATTATCTCCACATATTAGAATTATAAATGATGATTCAAGAGATATTAGTATGCAAAAAATTTATGAAGATTTCTGTCGTCGGAATGGAAAGAGTAGAGATGAACCTTTCATTTATACTATTGAAAAACTTCGAGCTGCTTTTGATCCAAGATTACCAAAACCTGATATTATGAGTATAAGAGTTGAGATTTTAAGTGCAATTCAATCATTATTAGTTCCATCAACTGTAATGAAGAATTTTTTCATTGAATTATATCCACAATTAGAAGATTTTTGGATTTTTAAGAAACAATTTACTTCTCAATATGCTTCTTTTATATTTACAACTTATATGATGTGTGTTAATACTAGACAACCACAAAAGATTCATGTTAATAAAGGTTCTGGTAGTGTTTGGACTTCAGATATGTTACCTTGTAAGATTGGTAATAAGAATGCTTCATTAGATGGATCACAAGGAGGAAGACCAGCACCATTATTTTATAATGCAGAAATGGTTCCATTTAGACTTACACCAAATATTCAAAAATTAATTGGTGAAACTGCTTTAGAAGGTATTTTATCAGTTTATATTTTAGTTATTGCAAGAGCATTAAGTGAACCAGAATCTGATTTAGAACAATATTTAACATTATTTGTTAAAGATGAAGTTATTTCTTGGTGTACTCAACAAGAACCTCCTCGTCCTGTTCCACAAGATAGTCAACTTAGAGAAATTGTTCGTATTAACGTTGAATTAATTATTAAAAGAGTTCTTTCAATGGGTCATATTTCTTCAGGTCCAAATATTAGTACTCAAAATGTACTTGAGCTTATTTCACAAGCTGTTAATCCTAGAAATTTAGCTGCTGCCGATACTTTATGGATGGCATATTTCTAGGCTGTATATTATGTTACAAATAAATGTTATATTAGATTAATTTTACTAGTAATTATAGTTAAACTAAACACATTTTGGCCCTTTTCGTATTAATATAAAATGGTAAATCATAGTGAAAAGTCATATTATCTTTACGTGGATTTTCAAACCTTCTGTCAATGTACTGTTCAAGACGGTATAACGACTTTTCAGCCAAAATAGCATTCAAAACTGATAGAAAGACTGCTAATGTTCTAGACGTCATCATAATTATAGTGACTATATGAATATAGGTTGTTATATCGACAGTAATAGGTCCTTTCTTCGTATCGTAATTAGTCAGAATCATAGTTGGTACTTGAAGAGAAAAAACAGTAGCCATGACAGAAAGCACCAAACCAACAGAATCAAAACCTACAATTGCCCATAGACAGGATAGTGATATTTTAGTTGGAATTGTCTTGCTTGCAATAGGAAGAAGACCAGTAGTTAGCGAGAACTAATTGTTAGTGTGAAAATGAATTGGATCAACTAACAAGTAACATACCAGAAAAAGTGTATAAAAGCTTGAAATCACCACAGATGGAGGTCTATACTTGATCTTTTCAAATGGTACTGAGCAGAAGACACAGACGTATTGGAGAATGAGTATTGCTACATAGGCATGAAAGCATTTTCTAACTTTTCCTATTTGACATATGGCTCCAACGGTCTGAAGTCTTCTGAGCCTAGTGAATACCGGCTGAGACACGGGGATGCGAGGATCAATGAGGACGCTGTGGCTGGAAATGTCCATGAGAACAGGGTGTGGTTGTTAATACTGAAAAAGTGGTGGATAATGGCTGCAAAACGGTCGCAAATAGAAAGTTTTAGCACAGAAATAACTACAAATTACAAGAAGTATATAGAGGAAGCGTTTATAAAGTATATAGAAGACACATCGGAAAGACCGTTAAAACCATCACAATTATAAAGTACATTTGCTGTAACTTATTGGGTAGACCCAAATACTCGATTGATTAATCTAAAGTATCGGCCTTTGGCGTTGGCGGTAAATAGTCACGTTTGACCAATTGGGCATAAGTTTGACGTTCCATCTTGACAAAGATTTTATTGCTTAATTCCACACCTTCACTTAACCAGACGCCCCAGGCGCCCATCATGTTAGCCATGAGCATATCGGTAAATAGTCTATCACCCACAACAGCCACTTGGCTAGCGTTGGTGATACCATGAGTTACAAAATACTCCATTATTTCCTGATGACAACCAGGTTTCTTGGTAGGATGTCTCAATACGGTGACTCCCGTAGTTGATTCGAGTTTATCGGCCTGAGCATGATTTATATCATCATTTGTCCCAGCTGAATTACTGACAATAAGAAGGTGCAGTTTGGGATAAGCAGCAAGAAGTTTATTCCATGTTTCAGTATAAGCAGGCCATACCTTATCGTCATGATCTTTAGCAAAACAATTATCTTTATCTAATACAACAGCTTTGATATCAGTATTGTGACCAGGAATGGCTAGAGGTACTGGAAGTTTATCGAAAGACGTCACGGTAAGATGTGGGAGGCACATGCTGGGGTTGTAGGCAAGACGGCCCACGTTAAGAGTAGCACTGACGTTGAACATGGCACAAAAGGTTGTGATTAGATAGGTGATATATACGCTAAAGATAACAAGCTAAAGATAACAAGCTAAAGATAACAAGCTAATAAAAGATCTATGAACTGGTCTATGCTAACTAATTAACAAATTCGTTTGGTGTATTTGTTGTGACTACCTTGACTAGTTTAATTTGAACTATTAAGGGTAGGACAATGAGCTTATTATTGTGGTTGATAAGATGAGAGTTGCACTGAGACAGATTTACATTGATTTTCTCAACTGGCTCTAGTGAAAAATTATTTTTTTTTCACAAAGTTTAAGCTGATTTCAATTACGCCATGTCAAGCGCCAACGCCAACGCCAAGCGGTCTCGGGTCGGTAGATCCAAGCCGGCGCCACCCAAAGGACACTATAAATCGGCAGTTTCAGAAAATGCAGAAAATCTTCTGGACTCAGAATCTTCTTGTATTATATGTGCCGAAACTATCATATACTCAGCGGTTTCTCCTTGTAATCATCCAACTTGTCATAAATGTATGCTTCGACAAAGAGCATTATACTTGAAGAACTCATGCTTGGTATGCCGGACAGAAAATAAATTGGTTATCGTAAGTCAGGAGATCGAACCAGACTACGAAAACTTTTCAGGTCATTTTATTGAGTCTACTAATAGTTGGGGACTTCAATTCACTCTGGAAGCTTGTCGTGATGATACTTTAAGACTTTTGGCGTATATTTGCTCTATGTGTAATACAGAATTCAAATCATTCAAAGAATTAGGTGACCATACTAAATCAGTTCACAATCGGTTCTTCTGTACTGTTTGTTCAAAGAATAAAAAGGCATTCATTTCTGAACTTCCAAATTATACCTATCGTCAGCTCCAAAAACATCTTTCAGAAGGTGACGAAAAAGGATTCAAAGGCCACCCTGAATGTCAGTTTTGTCATGGTAAAAGATTTTACTCAGAAGATGAATTAAATATTCACGTTAGAGATCGTCATGAAAGATGTCATATTTGTGACCAAGATACTCCTAAAACTGCTAGCTACTATAGGAATTACGATCATCTTTATCTTCACTTCAAAGATCGTCATTACGTTTGTTCGGTGCCGTCTTGCGTGGATACAAAATTTGTAGTTTTCCGAAGTGATTTAGACCTTACAGCTCATATGCTTAAGGAACATGGTGGAATAACAGGATCTAATGGTAAAGTTGTTCTTGGATCATTCCAGTCGCAATTATCAACGTTTCCTGGACCAAGAGAACGTGGAACTGTTGATAATGATGATTTAGAAAATACTTATGATGTAAAGAAAATGAGACTTCATGAAAGAGCAAAACACTACCTTAACAACGATACCAAGGCATTGGATTCATTTACAAAACTTAATAACGAGTATAAATCGAAGAAAGTTTCTTGTAAAATCCTTGTGGATCGTTATAAGAGCCTATTCAGTAAAAGTATCGATGCTGATATAGGTATTCTTCTTTTTGAATTGGCACAGCTCTTGCCAGAAAACTCACCACAGGCAAGAGAGCTTATCCAGGCATCTGCATCATATCAAAGAACTTTACCATCTTCATTGGTTTCAAGTCCAAGTTCTTCAACTGATAACTTCCCAGTTTTAGGTGGAAATAATGGTAGCACTGTTAATTTCAATTCATGGGGGTCTGGGCCTAAAAAATCATCATTAGAGCAGTTCCCAGCGCTTTCTAAACCTAAGAAAACCCCGACAAATCCTGTAGGCGTTAATCAGCCTATTAGATATACTACAGTTGTGAAAAAGCTGCAACAAGGATTCGCTAAAGTTAATGTCAATACTTCTCAGGCATCTCCCGATTATAGACCGAACTATCTTAGTCAGGGATCATCATCCTCAACATCTTTACCTATTCAAAGAAATTCGTTAGCTTCATCCAGAGCTCCAGATCCTTCAGAGAATAAATTTCCAGCACTAGAGAAAAAACCACCAAAAAGAGTATTTCCACCTGTGAAACCTGTCAACTCACCCAAGACAACCGTTTGGGGATCACTGCCAGAACCTTCGAAACCTCAAGATGACTGGGGTATTCCAATTGTAGATAAGAGGAAACAAAAGTCTAAGAAGAAGTAATCAGACATAGACCCGTACACCACACCATCAAAAAATAATTAATAATTTTTCAACCCAATCGCATGAACATTCACTTACTCATTATGCTTTCACGTATTGCTAGAACACCAGCCCGCCGTGTGCTACGAGCACCATACTTGGCTCGCTTTCAACCCATGAAGTCATGGCCCGTTTTCAGAACAAAATTAACTCCATTATCGGCCCGGATGAACTCAACCAAGCCAGACAGTAGCGCCAGCTTCAAAGTCGATAATCCCCAACTTATGATCGCATTTACTTGTAAGAAATGTGACACTCGTTCTTCTCACACCTTCTCTAGACAATCGTACTACAAGGGAACGGTTTTGATTCAATGTCCAGGGTGTAAAAACCGTCATTTGATTGCGGATAACTTAAAGATTTTCAGAGACAATAAGGTGAACCTTGAAGATATCCTTAGAGAAAAAGGACAGTCTGTGGCTACTACCACCGATGACTTGGCGTTTGAAGACATTCCCGAGTCTTTAAAGGAAACGCTTGGACACTATGCTAAAGATGCTCCAGAACAGTATAAAAGAGTCGAGGGAAGTAATGAGTTACCAGAAGGTACTGAAACCCCAGACCATGACCATAAGGACTGCAAGCACTAGCGAGGGTTATGTTCTTAGACATGAGTCCCGATCTGGACCCCACGCCTCCGATGACTCCGTTGTATATAGTAGAAATAGAATATTTATTGGCACGTGACCGTACTGAAAAATTTAGTATATGTAGCTCATTCTGGAGGTGATTCAAAATCACCAGAATATGTTAAGGCTTAATTTCCGAACAGGAGTTTCTGGGCTTCGCCGGCAGCTTGTATGTCCGGTCAGGGCATATGCTTCTCGTCCCGATAGCACCACCAATGCATTTCTTAAGTATCAAGAGAAACTCGAACAGAAAGCCAGATCGCTAGGGTTGAAAGATTCATCTGAATTACAGGAAAAACTCAAAGAAGAAATCGAGTCTAAAAAGAAGGCATTCAATGCTGTTGATCCACTCAAGGAGTTGGAAGAGTACGAGCGTCGTCAAGCTGAAGAAATACAAAAGAAGCAAGATTCAAAAACCATAAAGGTAAGATCACCAATCGATAAATCCAAACCAACTGCTCCATATAAAACTCTTGCTCTGTTTATAGATGTTGAGAAGGCCAAAGAGCTTCCACCTAAGGAACTCGAGTTCATTTGGAGAGCTCGGTTCACCAACAAAGAGAGAACTTTCCATGCTTCTTTGAATAAAGTTCAATTTGCTAATATGTACGCTACAGCATTCAAGAATCCTAGCTTTATTCTTCCTTTACCAAAAAATGAAGATGGGTACGAAATGCACTTTATTCAGTGGAACTTTGTAGGCCCACAAACAACTCATTGTATGTTGACTACCGTTGCTGAGTATAAACTTCATAAAGAGTATGCTAAACCTCACACTACACTCATGTTCCATCAAGACTTATCTGAAACATCTGATTTGGTATTGATGAACGGTCTGGTCGAATCAGATGTAGCGTTGTCTATGGACGAAGCTCAATTGTTGGTGTTAAACGTACAAAGATTCTACGGAGGACTTACCGAGTCTGAAGGTTCAAAGAGAAAGTTGCAAATTTTAAGAGACTTTACGGCTGGTAATCCTGACTTTGATATGGAAAAGCTTATTGCCGAGGCTGCTTCTTTTGACTAATGTATATAGATTAAATAGGCAATACATGACTAGTCTTGAATATATGATGAATTAAAGCGGTGAAATAATGATGTAGGCATAAGTTTTGAAAATTATTACCGACCTAAAGAAATGATATCATCCATAAGGCTAACATTATCTGAAGTTTTCTTCGCCTTTGCTCTTGGTTTAGCCGGAGCTTTCGCGTTTGTAGCTCTAGAGCCTCTTTTTGGTTTTGGTTCTGGTTCTTCGTCTGAGCTAATTATTTCTACTGGTTCTTCATCACTGACGAGAAACTCCTCTTCGCTTTCGCTTTCACTTACTACGACTTCTTTGCTTCTAGCCGCTCGGGGTTTCCTGGCCGGCTTCTTAGGACTCTTAGCGGGAGTCTTTGTAGGTGCTTTCGTTGTTTTTCTCGATCCTTTCACCGATTTAGGCTTCGATTCCATTGCTTCCATTTTGATCCGGAGAGTATTTTCTCGTTTGAACGTAGATAGCACACTTTTAAACGCTTGACGAACGTCATCTTCTCCATTAACATGAATATCTTCATCATCTAGTTCTACTTCAAGAAGCAGCTGAGTAGATGCGTCGATTGTTTTCTCAATAAACTCATTAAGAGTCTGTTTATCATCTCTCTCAATATATTTACTAACAGCATCGTTGATACCTTCAGTAGGTATGATATTCATGTTAGATTGACTAAGTAGCTCTTTCAAATGATCTTCGATCGAAGCTGTCGATGCAGGAATCAAGTCCACTGGCTCAATAGGAGTACTTGAAACAGCAGAGTGTCTAGGGGCTTTCCTCTTGTAGTATAGCACCACATCATCTACATTGGCGATTTTCCCAACAAATCGATTAGAAAACCGTCGAGAATTTTCTACTTCGTAGTCACCGGTGTATTCAACCCTTAATCTTACTAACGGAAGTGGAATTTCTGAATCATCAGGATTGTTCATAATAAATAATTTGTTTGCTTCTTCAATAAGACTTTCCACTTCAGAGACCAAGAATTTGGCAATATCTTGCTTAGATCCAGGTCCAGAAACAAATCCTTGTTCTTGAAGACAAACTTCTTTCATCACAAATGGCCTAGTAGTTTTGAGAAGTACTGGCTCAATTGAGTAATCTCTATCTTTGATATTGATTACAAAAATATGTTTACTTGCAGTTTCTCCTTCACTGAGGGAGGTAGCAATAGATGAACCAGGTTGAAGGGTATCAAAAGTAGTATCTGGATTCAAAGATGGAAATGGAATGCATTCATGTTCGTGTCCCCAAATCAAGAGGTCAAGAAACGACGGTAGAAACAGTTCAGGTAAAAACGAAGATACCAGAGTATGCTGAGAATGATTCTGATGAACTGCCATCAAGTTAAACCAATCTGGTGTGAATTTATTTGGACGAAGAAATTTAACATTTTCGTCTCTAAAACTACGATGTAGTCTTTCATCCTTAACGTTACTGAGCCCATAAAGAGCCAATTTTGTACTTCCCTTTTGGAAAAGTAATGGTTTAACGGTTATATCTTCATTATTGGGAACTTTTCCAAAATAGTTTATAAGACCAGTTGCAGAGAGAACATCAAGAGGCAGAAGAAATCCATCACCAGTAGCATCGTCATGATTCCCACTGATGGCAAATACTGGAACAGCCACGTTGATGTTTGGGTCTTCATAATTGACATCCATGGCGTCAGGATTGAGGAATTCAAGCTCACAAGGTCTGGAACCTAAGCAATGGGTTCTTAAAGATTTTATTACGTGAAATAATGATTTCTTTGAAGGTTTATTAATATGAAATAGGTCACCCGCCTGTAAAATCATATCGACGTCTTTTTCTTGGGCAAATGCAGTTATTTCCTCGAAGGTTTTCCATCCATCATCGCCTAAAACTAAATGATTTTCGTTGTACCCAACATGATTATCTGTAGTGACAAGAATGGAGATGGTGTCTGGGCCCTGGGGGATGTGTGGGACTGGAGGCATCAGATATGGAAAGAAAGAGCGAGAAGGTGGACTGTGCAGTCAGGGGGATGTTGGGAAGTTGTGGATTCAGGTCAATTGGACGACTTGGAGAGCTGTGGATGAACAGATGTAGAGTCCTGATAAGTTGTAGGTCAGAGGTAGCGAATAGGGTATTGATTATCCGAGAATATTCGAGTTTAAAATCTGTACAAAGACAGGATGAACCGAATGCTCTTAGTCGATTCAGTATCAGAGCCAATACGGTTATTCAGCTTTATTGAAACTTGGTAGAGAGTAGCGTATAATTACCTTAGTTAACACTAGCTTTTCTCTGGGGTCGATATTTTCATGGTAGCGCCCAGCGCATCGGCTGAAGTTAACTCAACTAGGAGTTTGTGACAAAATCAAACCAGAACAACGACGTCGGTTCGAGTCCCCCAACCGCCAATTAAGTTAACTTTGCTTGCATTACCAAGGTTAGCTAACAGTCGTTTACCAACGCAAAGAATTGGAAAGCTTAGCATTACCCTTTCAGTGACAATTGATATCTAAATAGGTAAACCTAAGCTTTAATCAGACAACTTACGATAAATTTAACTATCACGGCCCTGTCAAGAAGAGACTAAAGCCGTACATCTGTGACTACCCAACACCACCGGAACCAGAGACTTATAGATCTGAAACATTTAAAGTTCTGAAACTACATTTCAGTATCTTGGAATAAACTCATAGATCTGTAACCAGACATAGATTCTAAATAGATATACTCGAATCAGATTAGACATCCGAAACAGGTCGATACTACTAGCTAGACATCCGAAACAGGATATCTTAATCTGGAAACTTGAAATTGACAGCTGGAAATAGAAGCTGTCATTCGGCCATACAGAACCCTGACATTTTCTTCGTAATAGACATCGTCAGGCATATTTTATAGAATTGACCTACGATAGTTCGTCTCCAGCTACATTAACTACATACACCCACTTCAAATCACTCGCCAATGTCTCTAGAGGAACGACAGCAAGACGAGCTTAATTCAATCGAGTCTATATATGGTGATATATTCACCAATTTGACACCAACGGAATTAGTATGGAATAAGAAGCCCAGCCCCCATTTCCAGATCCATCTCTCCTCCAGTGCTACTCCCGACCGTCCCACGGTATCTGCTACTGTTGACTTTGTTCTTACGTCAACTTACCCGACGTCTCCGCCCATTGTCAAGATTATCGAACCGAAAAATCTCCTCAAATCCAGCATTACAAAACTTGAGCTTAAAATCAAAGAATTACTAGCGGAGTATCATGGAGAAGAGGTGTGCTTTATTATTATCTCCGATATCAAGGATATGCTTGACGATATTCAACTGACAACAGAAACTGTACTTTCACTAGAACAAGAAAGGGTTCAGCGTCTTCATCACCAACACCAATTACTTGAGAAGAAAGAAGCAGAACATCAGCATCGCCAGCAATTACAGCGGAAACTTCAAAATCAGCAACTAAATGAACAACTTTCTCAAATCCAGGATCAATTCGAAGAACTGCCATTACCTTCAGAATCTTCGGTCGATCTGCTCGTACCTGCTAATCAAGAAAATTACTTCGTATTTGATACACCCATTGCTGCCGATGTCCCCCAGTCCACTGCAAAGTTTCACTTTAGAGCAGTTCTGGGGTTTGTACCTTACACCAATAAACACGATATCTTTCACTCTGAGTCCCAATACATTGTGGTTCCATATCTTCCTCCAAAGCTTTCCGATAAATTCAAACGCAACCATCTTGCTCCGCTGTATCTCCTAACGGTAGTTACGTTAAAGAGTCCTTTTTGGAATACCGACGACGGTAAGGCTCTGATTCGAGACCTAGAACTGAAGCTTGAAAACGTCAGACTTCTAAGTAACGAAAGTATTGTCAAATTACTTGGTTACCAGATTGATAAGTCCCTGTCAAAATGGACTATCAGTCTTCTCAATGATCATTCGGATGACTTCACATATCTTGATTCCGTGCTATCGGCCAATGTCCTAGTAAATTGGGGCCTTGCAAGATCGTGGTTAATTCAATTGTTGCCAAGTATAGAGAATCTTCACAATGTAGGAATTACCCACTTGTTGATTTGTCCAAGCACGGTCGTAGTTTGTGATACTGACTCTCTGGATTCGTGGGATGATAGGGGGAACTCTGTACTCAAGTTAGTTCATCCTTCCTACGGTTATACCATTCTCTCAATGCTTCAAAAGGAAAATTCCGGTAATAATTTTGTTTCAAAGTATATTCCTGATGCATGGATAGATCCTGAGTTCTCTTCCAGTCCCAAATCAGATATTTGGAACTTGGGAGTTCTTTTTCTTCGAATCATGATCTGTGGTAATAACTTAATCAAAACGTATCCTACACCTGAGGATTTTCAGCGTAAATTTGCCTCTTCGGACTATGGGGAATCCAGAGACCATGCAGATACCGTCTTTGACTTGCTTTCGAGGATGCTACAGATAAAGGCGCTGAAAAGACCCAGTCTTCTTGAATTGAATGCTTTGAAGTTTTTTAGAGACGGTATTGCAAATAAGGAAGAACGAAAACCCGAACCTTCAATCTCTCGTGCTGCTACTTTTGATCTCGGTTCGTTCCAGACTTCAAGCCGAGTAGCTGGAACTGGCGATACTCCATCGCCCTTGATATCTTCGAGAAGAAGACTATCAACCCAGACTCGTGAACAAACCACCACGCATGAATCAAGATACGAACGGGAGTTTGAGGAAATTGGAAGATTGGGTAAAGGTGGTTTCGGAGAAGTTGTCAAGGCTAGAAACAGAATGGAGGGGACTTTTTATGCTGTGAAAAAGATAAAGCACCGTGCAAATAAATTAGAAAGTTTGCTTAGCGAGGTGCTTTCTTTAGCCAGATTGAATCACCAGTATATCGTCAGATATTACGGAACATGGGTTGAAGAAGTAGGAGATGATCAAGCTATAGACTTAGATGACTCGAGTGAAAGCGAGTCAGATATTACTGATTCAAGACAGCCAACTAACTCAACAACGTACTTGAGAAACCACGATAATTCGTTCCAGGTAGACTATATTGCCAATTCATTGGATCCAGGGTTGAATTTTTCCGATGGTAGCGATTTTGAAGACCCCTTCGTTTTTGCTGGATCTGATGAAGACGAAGATGACGATACGGAAGGTGACAATACAAAAGATGACGACACTGAAGACGAAGATGACGATACGGAAGAGTTCACATCTGAGTCTAATACTTTCGAAGACTCTAAAACCCGAAGACTTGAGATGCTAAAACTCAAAAAGCTCGATCAGGCCAAGTCGATTCTCTATATCCAGATGGAGTTCTGTGAAAACAATACATTATTGAACTTGATTGAGCAGGGACTACCTGGTAATAGTAATGAGTACTGGCGCCTTTTCCGACAACTTCTTGAAGCTGTTTCGTACATTCACAGCTCAGGATTTATTCACAGAGATTTAAAGCCAATGAATATCTTCATCGATAAGTCCAATAATATAAAAGTCGGTGACTTTGGATTAGCCAAGAAGTCTCAATTCTCATCTGTGATCCTGGACAACAACCAAGTTTCAGCTACAGGGAATAATGATTATTCTACGGTGGTTGGGACCGTATTCTACACTGCCAAAGAAGTTTCTACAGGGGAGTATAACGAAAAGGTGGACATGTATTCATTAGGGATTATTTTCTTTGAAATGTGCTACGCTTTGAGTACGGGGATGGAACGGGCTATGATCTTAAACAATTTAAGACTTCAGTCGGTGGATTTCCCAAAGGACTTCACCGATGGTAAATATAAGACGGAGAAGAAAATTATCAAGTTATTACTTTCTCACGAGCCACAGAAACGTCCAGCGGCATCGGAGCTCTTACAAAGTGGCTGGATTCCATTAGAGCATCAAGACCATATTATTAAGGAAGCATTGAAGTCGCTTGCAGACCCGGCGTCACCATGGCAGCAACAAGTTCGTGAAACCCTTTTTAGTCAGCCGTACTCCTTAGCACAGGATCTCATGTTCGATACATTAACAACTCACCACACAGGTATGGACAATTCGGTCAATGACTATCTTATAATCAGCCAGATGACTCATGAGCTATTCCGAATCTTCGAGAACCACGGTGCCGTCGTTGACTACAGCTCAAGCATTCTTCTCCCGAAGGTGTACACGCAGTCACAAGAGCGGTGCTATGAAGTATTAGATCGAAGCGGGCAAGTATTGACATTACCGTACGATTTGGTGCTCCCATGTGCCCGGTTCTTGAGTCGAAACAAAGTAGCTATTTCAAAAGTCTATAGACACGAATTCGTTTATAGACCAAGTTTGAGAGGTGCTGGAACTCCTGATAAGTACAGTGCTGTCAGTTTCGACATATCAACCCACGATATACATCAATGTGCTCAGGATGACGCTGAATGTTTGAAGGTAGTAGATGAAATTCTTCTGTCGTTCCCATGCTTCAAACTCAAGAACTCTCAGACATGTATTATGGTTAACCACGCTGATATCATCAACTCGGTGATTGATTTTGCACTTGCAGGTACATTTGAATTGGACGATGTCAAGCGACATGGGATCCTTGGATTATTATCCCAATTAGGTGTTGATAAAACCGGTAATGAAATCAGAACCGCTTTGAAGAACGATTTTGGAATTCAACACACGGTTTCTCGTGACTTGATCGATGTTTTCAACTTCGTGGTTGAGCCAGAAAAGGCTAAGCAGAAACTCAAGAAGCTCATGGTGGATTCACCACTCTTGGTAAGAGTAGAAAGAGGTTTGGATCACTTGATGGAAGTTCTCCGTATTTTCAAAAAATTTGGCTGTGAAACTCTAGTTCGATTCAATCCGTTGTGTAACTACAACACTAAATACTACTCAGGAGGAATTATGTTTCATGCCTTGTACCGAAATGACAAGAATAAGAAGTTTGTCATGATTGCAACCGGTGGTAGATACGATAGTTTAATCCAGTCATTTTCTAATCGAGATGTCATAAAAACCGTTACTCCTCATGGAGTAGGATTTCAAATTAGTTCTACATTCTTATTCCTTTCAATGAAGAATATGTATAAGCGAGTCAAGAATAACTCTGAACTTTCTGATGTTAAATGGAAGAAGAAACGATACGATATTCTCGTTGCAAGTTTGACCGAGTCTCATATCAAAGATTATGGATTTGAGATTGCAAGAAGACTCTGGGGTAACAATTTGAGCTGTGAATTATTTACTTCTACCTCAATGGAGGAAATTCATCATAAGTCATCCATTGATGGAGCTGACTGGATCCTTCTTATCAAACAGCCAAATACACTTAATCGTAAAATGTCTAAGAAGGCTAGTAGTCAGTTCAAACCATTAAGAGTAAGAAATGTTTCGAGTGGGAGAGACATTGATATTGATTTTTCAGAGATGATATCTTATTTTAAAGCAGAAATCGCCGATAGAGACAATGAAGAAGCTAGTGAATATTCTATGAGCCACAGCGATAGTATTGCCAGTTTACACGAGGAAGAAGAAACAAGTAATGCAATTCTGGATATTTCTGGACCTATGTTTAATACAGAAATAAGTCAGAAAATCATTTCAGTAGCCAATGATGCTCCTCGAGGTCGTAAGAGTAATAACAAACGAGATAAATGGGAAGTTGAAAATGATGCTAAAGTTGCAGGTGCAAGTATCATTAAAAACTTAGCAATATCACCAGTAATTAGTGTAGATGCTCGAGATGATGTTTTAGATATGATTCTGGTTACTTCACTTCAACAACAAGATGAATGGATAAGAAAAGTTGTATTTTCATCTAATAACTTACCCAAGAGTTTTGCTAATAATATTTACAATACCTTGATAAAGGAAGGTGCCAAAGGAACACGGTGGGTAATTTTACACTCGCCCAAGTCCGACAAATCTGTGATTGTTGATTTGCAGAGATAATTGAATCTTTACAACTACAGCCTCTTTATAGTAAATTTGTGTATAATGCAATTCTATAACGAATTTATGACTAATGTAGATTTACAAATCTTGATTGTTTAAAAATGACTTTTTCCAATCCCAATACTCCTGAAGTCTCTGCTTCCCGTAGATGGCGTAATTAAAATCGATATTAGAGATTTCACTTTGGATCATTGCCCAAATCCCCCAGTAAAATCCTGGCATCCCATAATAACAAGATATTTCATTTATAAGAGATTTCACGTCATCATCTTTAGCATTCATGTCGTTAAGGTAGCCCTTACACCATTTCACCAACACAGGATTATCTACCGAAGGTTCTGGAATCGCTGAACGATCACAATCGAATCCTTGCCATTCAGCTAAATGGTTTGCAATATCAAAAGCTCGTGGTGCAGGAAGCATATACTCGTAGTCAATGAACTGAACTGGATTTTGGTCAACACTTGGAAGTGTAGTGAACTTGGTATCAAGTAAATTATCTGGAACAATTATATTCCCAGAAAGGAGATCACAATGACATGAAACTATGGGAGAATCAACCAGAGACGCTAGAGTTGATTTTAACCATGCAAATTCGTTTAAAATCACCTCCTTGATGTTAGACTCTGTTATCTTGTCCACAAAGTCTGAATTTTGTTGAAATGACTCGATTATAGCATCTATATCGGGTACAATATTGATCCAATCTTCGATAAGTTCCCAAATATTCAGGATGAATTTTTTCTTTAATTTTTTATCTCTTTTCGATGTCAGTTTTTTTGAAGGTTTAGCATTACTTCTAAGTTTCTCTACTCCTTCCTCGATATCACTACTATTAATTTGTGAATGCCAATGACCCAATTTTTGAGCAATTAATGGAAATAAGTTTTCATGTTGCATTTCAGGAGGATTAATTGATCTTCCAGGACGAAATCCATAGATAAGACCATTTGAAAATCTAGCATGAACTGGAGGTGCTAAATTAAGTGAATTTAACACTAAGTGAGATACAAATTCTCGATGTCTATCGATTATTAGATTAGTTCCCTGACCATAGACTCTCATTAGAGCTGTTTGATCTAATTGATTATTATGACAACAAAGAAGCATATTGGTGATACCACCAGTTACTGCTTTAATGGATATGACATTTGGATTGGACCAGCCGGTTGGGAATACTTTACCTAATAAGATTTTAATTTGATCATAATTAGATTGTAAATTTTCAGCTAAATCTACCAAGTATTGAGGAAGATAAATAGCATGAGTTGAATAATTTTCAATTATGTTTGGAATATCCATAGTATCATCATTATCTGAACGTATAGATTCTCTACTTGATTCTCTACTTTGTTCTTTATCCAGTTCAAAATCTGATAATGATGGATTATTTAAAGAATATAATAGATTTTTCAGTCTAATTTTCATGGTTTTTTTAGGAGATAAATTTGGTGATAATTCAGGTTCATGATCTACTCCAGGATCAGTGAATGAACTCACAGGTACACAATGCAACCCCCCAGATGAGATAAAACAGTAAGTAGCCATAAAGAAGAAGTAAAAAATCGAGAAATATCCATTTTGATAACGAGCATGTGAAGAGCACGACTGAAAAGGTTACGAGAAACGACAATGACAAAATACCAAAAGGGAAACCTGGAGAATGACAGGAAACGGAAAGTGGGGAAGTACTCAATTTTTAATGATCTCCTTAAAGAAACTTAATTGTTGATTACTAAAATTTGGAAATTTGCTCTATTGAATGTACATTAATAAATATTGACTAGACTTCAATTGGTCCATCGGACGAGTCAGGGTCAGCCTGCTGGGGGCGGAGCGCGAGGGTTTCGTACTGCGCGTCGGTCCGCGTGCGGTCGGAGTCGGCGCCATGAGGAATGTACGGCGTGTCGGCGCTCACGGTGGGAAATTGGCGTCGATACGCCCACCACGCAATTATACTACCTAAAATAGAACCAAGAACTATATCAACAAAATGATGACGATAATCTTCAGTTCTTGAAAGGGCAATTAAAGTTGCTCCAAGAGTTGGGATTCCAGCCACCACCAGACGCCAAGCACCTGCAACAGGATGAGTGGCCCATAATTGTCCTGTTAACCATAACGAAAGGTATAATAGACCCGCGAAAGATATCGACAGGTGGCCCGATGGTGTGGTGCGAAATCCATCCATGAGAATATCTAGGTCGACCGCCGTGCAAACATCAGCTGCTAAAACCATTATATTAGTTTCAGCATCATGACGAGGCTGACAACGAGCCATAAAATCAGGACGATGACGTCCAATGAAATTCTTTAATATATTTGTAACTATCAGGGTAGTAAATGTAGAAATTAAAACTCCAAGAACTGAAACCCATGCGGTATAGAATCTCCATTCCTTTGATGTGAAAAGTATACTAAAAATTGCAACCACAGCAACAGGAACCCACACGGCGTATACAAAGAGCATGAGCGACAGGACTCTTTCAACTTCGGCGTATGGATGTGAAAGAGTTAAGTCACTAATGACAAATTGACGTTGAAATGGCTCAAGAAGTTCAGAAGCAAAGTATAGTAACATTAGACCCGCTACGTATGCCACATCAGTAGGACGCCAACGAACCACAGCTGCTACAGACGGATATTGAGACCAGTCGAATTGGCCGGGAAGAATGCTGCCACTGGGGAGAGTGTTTATGGTCGAGTAAATGGATTCGAGCATGTTGGAGGTGGAAATTACAGGGTTTTGCACGGTAGAGATGTCAATTGTCTTTTAACAATATGTAAAAACCGTTTGTGAATGATTTGAAGGAAGTTATAGCTTTTTCGAAGCTTCTTTGTAGCTATTTGAAGGAATGATGTAGTTGATGTAGCCAATAGTATACCTGTGCTTAATTTAAACACCAAACGAGTTTTGACTTGGGGATTTTTCCAATGGATTCGTATACTCTTCTTTATGATCCTGGCCACCTTATTGGTCTTCTACTGACTTTGAGGTTATATTTTCCACCAGGTATTGTAAGGGCTAAATAGTTGCTGAAATTTAGTTCGCGCTTATCTGTTGTTTTGTATGGATTCCTGTCTTTTTACTCGATCTCTACTACTTTTTCTTTCTGTTTTCATTGCTTAATCTATATTAATTTGATTTTAATACGTCATGAACCCATGGGAAAATGGTTGGAATGATGCCGGTGCCGGTGACTCTTCCGGGCCAGATTTTTTAACTTCTTCTCAATTAATTTCTGCCTCTCAAACCTCCCTGTCTTCACCAGTGATATCTTCAATTCCTGAATCTTATAAACAACTTTATTCCCATTTTTCTCCAGCTACTGCTTCTGATTTACAGCAGCAAGTCCTTGAACCTCTTGTTAAGAAATCAGTGATTTCTTCATTTCAATCTCAACGCATAATTGATGTTCTCTATGATAATAGCATTCTTCCTCCTTCGATTGATACAAATTTCTTTAAATTTTTAGGTTTAGTTGCACTTGAAATTGATCTTCCTGGTCTGGGTAATTATGTCACGCTTCAATTCAAATTCAATTCTTCATTACCTGATCTTCCAGATCTGGTGGTTAATGATTTATTAAATGTTGAGGAAATTGAAGATCATCAAGATACTCGTCCCGATTTTGTTGATCCATTATCGGCACAATTAGCATCTTCTACAATTGAACATTCATGGAATGATCCAGCATCTCCACTGCTGCCAGTGGAAGATCCACTTCTTGCTGATCATTCAGGTATTCATAAAGATTCAATAAATGAAACTCCTATTGATAATAATGCTATCAATACTTATATTAATGATATTAGAGATAAATTTAAACCACTAGTAAATAATCCAGATACAATTCGAATTAAAGAAGTTCCAGAGAAAGAAGGACTTTTATTTAAACATATTAATTATATCATTACCCATAATATCAATTTAGGTCTTAATGGACCGGCAGGACCTAAAAAAGTTATTCGTCGTTATTCAGATTTTGCATGGTTATTAGAATATCTTTTAAAAAAATATCCTTTTAGAGTCATTCCTGGATTACCTCCAAAGAAATTTTCTGGTACGTTTCTTATTTCTTAATTTTCAAAATTTCAAATACTAATTTTCACTTTATTTAGTAGGATCATCACCTGATTCCCAATTCTTACAAAGACGACGTCGTGGATTACATAGATTTTTAAATCAATTAATTAAGCATCCAATTTTTAAACAAGAACCACTTGTTGTTACATTTTTAAGTGTTCCAACAGATTTAAATACCTGGAAAAAACAAGCTAGAATTGATTATTCATTAGAATTTAAAGGACAAAAAATACTGACAAATTTTATTAATTCAATTTGGCCAACTATTGGAGAAGAATTCTTAAATAATTGGAAGAAATGTGAAAATAATATTACAAAATTAATTGAAATTTGGACCAAAATTGTTGTATTAGTTGAAAGATATGAAAAAAGACAACAACAAATTGCATTTGAAAATGAAAAATTTACTGAAATGATTAATAAATTTAGTGAATTAAATGAATTTATTTATCCTCATAAAGAGATTGATAATAATATTTTATCAAATAATAATAAAGATGATTTAAATTCAATAAATGATTCAATGGGATCAATTTCACATTTTTTCTCGAAATCAAGTCAAATTTTAATTGATGAAAGTTATACAATTAATACAACTATATTAGAAAAATTTAAGAATTATTTGGATTATTTGTATTCATTACAAGAATTATTTGAAAGATCAAAGAGACTTTCAATTAAT
This sequence comes from Metschnikowia sp. yHQL527, assembly GCA_030578455.1. Lineage (NCBI taxonomy): Eukaryota > Fungi > Ascomycota > Pichiomycetes > Serinales > Metschnikowiaceae > Metschnikowia > Metschnikowia sp. yHQL527. Next base: position 27,904 of record JAJMRR010000022.1, on the reverse strand, counting down.
AATATTAGGCAATTACAAACAAGAATTGAAGAAAATGAACAAAAGTATGCAAAATTAAATGCTGAAGATGTTGATATTAAAGGAAGTGAACTTATTAAATTAAGACAAGTAATTATTAATGATAAACAAGAAATTTTTCAACAGTTAAATAAAGATTGGTTAATTAAAAGTTGTTGCTTTGAAGAATTTATAATGTTTCAAGAAACTCAATATCTCATTAGTGAAATTTGGGTAGATTGGTGTAAAGGCAGAGGAAAATTCCTGCAACAATTTTCATCGTTGTATGATAAATTAAACAATGAAGTAGTTAACGATATGCCATTAGGTCGTTGAAAACTATAAAATATACTAATTCAAACGTTAATGTAGGAGAAACTGGTAAACCAGTTTACTGTAAGGCCGTATTTCTTCTCCCTCTCTTTTCACCCTCTCTCTTCACCCTCTCTCTACTTCAGGTTGCCTTTCAATAGCTCATCGGCTATAGTCTGCCACTTCTTAAGTACTGGATTCTCTACAGCCTCCAAATTCTCATCGAAATGACTTTTCAGAAGAACATTGGCAATATTCAATTCTTTCTTGGCCTGTTCAAAATCAGGCAGCTTTGAACTGTGAATTATGGCAAGAATTCTACCAACTTCTATACCCAAAAGTGCTCCTTTAGGAAACCCATCATTGAATCCATTCTGAAGACTGGATTCCTGTGCTTTAGTAAGTCCTTCAAGGTAACCTTGTTTGGTGTGAATTCGTTGGATATCGGCGGTAGTGGGCACATCGTCATCGCCCCAAACGTCAGACATTAGACTAACAATTAAATTATGAATGGGTCTATAGAAGGTATGGGTTAACCTTCAAATCAAGGCTCAAATTTCAGCCAAAATTAAAATAGAAAAACGGGAAAAAAAGAAACAGAAGACACTCAAATACACCGAATTTCAACTTCACCCAATTCTCAAGTATCACTTCAGCCAAAGAAAATATATGGTTTGCTAAAGAAGATGGAGAATCGTATAGAACCGTACAGACCGTACAGACTCAGAATCGATGGTAACGACATTGCAAATGTCGCGGCTGGTGTCGCAGCTGATGTCGCGCCGTGTCGCCCTGAAAAAAAAAATCCACAAACGTTTGCTACCCGTATCTTAAAGGGTGCTGGCAACCTACGCTAAAACTAAGCTTTTATAGAGTGTTTTATCAATAAAACTTACTGATTAAATTCCCCATAGGTAGAGCAACGATCCGATTTCTTTTAATATTTGTCATTCGTTTTTCAACCAATTATGACTGATAATATAATTACTCAGGTTTCACAAGATTCCTATACTAATGTAAATTCTGGTTATGATGAAAGTACAAGTAATATTGATTATAATTCTAAAATTCATTTAAATATTCGAGGTTCTGAATTTACAATTACAAGAGATGAATTAATGAGTTTACCTGAAAGTATTCTTTTATGTTTATTCCCTAATGGAGTATTTTTAGATGCTCATGGTCAACTTATTTCAAATTTAACTGAAGAAGATGTTGTTTACGTTAATTTTGAACCAAAATGTTTTGAATATATTATTGATACTTTTAAAGATGCTCAAAAAGATTTAACAGAACTTGCACCAATTTCACCACAATCAAGTTATTCTCGTGGTGAAGCAGCAAATATTTTACAAAGTAAACCTGCAATTATTGTTTTAAGAGAAGATTTAGATTATTATGTTATTCCTCCAATTGCAGGATTAAGTGATGATCTGTTTAGACAATTAAAAATTTCAGTTGGTCTTGAATTATCAAAAAATAAAGTTATATTTTCTGGTTTAGGATTTAATCCAAATGATCCAACACCATTAGGTCCTGCTGAACAACATTTATTTGATATGTTATGTAATTCTGGTTTTAGTCATTATGAAATTTGGGGTTCAAGATCAATGGAACCATCAAAATGTGTTATTCTGTCACTTTCATTAGTTCGTCTTAAAACTGAAATGCAAACACCACCTGATTCACCAAATTTACAACCTGTAACTTCAAATGCTTCAAATCGTTCAAGATCAAGATTTGCTACTTTAGCAAATTCTGCTTCAAGAGCTGCTTCAAGATCATTATCAAGAGCTAAAAAAAATCATGATGCAAATCAAACAAAGCTTTTACTTTTTTGGAGGAAACCTGCTAGAAAATGTTGGTGGTCAAATGATGTTGTACAACTTAATTTAAATAATGTCTATAAAGGTCAAGAAGGTCCTTTAGATATTAAAGTCCATATTCGTAGGGTTTGGACATTAGAATTATCTGTAATTGGAGTTCAGTAATGTATAGTATTTAATGTATAGAATTGTTAAAGAATGTAGAGGCCGTAGAGTAAAAAGAAACGTAAATTACTGAATAAAGTTGGAACCGTTCAACGCCCAACGGCCAACGGACCTTAGCGAACCCTAACGAGATTTAACGAAACTTAATATGTATAAAAAATACTTTAATACTTGATTGACTCAGAGCCATACGAACTGTGCAGCAACAGCAGTCAATTTTCAAATATCACCAATTTTTAACCTAATTTTACTAAATTTACAAATTCACTAAAATCTACTTGAATCAGCTTGATCAAGTCAATTTTTTAAATCTCATTTCTCTGGCCATTTTCTACAATTTCATCGTCTTGAACTTCAGAAAATCTGTAAAAATGTAATTTTTTCTCAAATTGGTGGAAATACCTTTTTTCTATTGATAATTTTATGATTTCTACTCACTTATTTTACACTTAATTTGTACTCATTAAAAATCTACTAATACGCGTATGACGGAATTAAAGCAACAATACGAACAAGAACGTCTTCAACATACTCCGTGGGTTGAGAAGTATCGTCCTAAGAAACTAGATGATGTTGCATCACAAGATCATGCCGTCAAAGTATTAAAGAAAACTCTTGAATCTGCAAATTTACCACATATGCTTTTCTATGGACCACCAGGAACTGGGAAAACTTCAACAGTATTAGCATTAGCCAAACAATTATATGGACCCAAATTGTATAAGACCAGAGTATTAGAATTAAACGCGTCTGATGAAAGAGGGATTTCAATTGTACGTCAAAAAATTAAGAATTTTGCAAGATCAGCAATTTCAAATCCATCAAAGGAAGATTTGGAACAATTTCCTTGTCCACCATATAAAATTATTATTTTAGACGAAGCAGATTCAATGACAAAAGATGCACAAGCAGCATTAAGAAGAACTATGGAAAATTATGCAAGTATTACAAGATTTTGTTTAATTTGTAATTATATAACAAGAATTATTGATCCATTAGCTTCAAGATGTTCAAAATTTCGATTTAGATTATTAAATAATGATAATGCTTTAAATAGATTAAAATTTATTCTGAATCAAGAAAATGTTCATCTTGAAAATGATCAAGTACTTCAAGAAGTTTTACTTATATCAAATGGTGATTTAAGAAAAGCAATTACTTTTTTACAATCAGCTACAAGATTACAATCTTCACTTATGATTGAAAATGTAAATGGTGATACAGAAATGTCTGATGATATTAAACCTATTACAATTGAATCAATTGATGAAATTGCTGGTGTTGTAGGTAAAGATTTAATTAATGAAACAGTGAATATTATTGAATCAAAAGATTCATCAAAAATTATTAATCATATTGAAAATTTTATGCTTCAAGGTTGGAGTGCTCAACAAGTTATTCTTCAACTTCATGATAAATTCATTTTAAATGATAATATATCTTCAATTGTTAAAAATAAACTTGCTGAAATTTTCTTCGAAACTGATAGACGTTTAAATAATGGTACTGATGAACATATTCAATTATTAAACTTATGTTTAGAAATATCCAGGGAGTTGTAAGTAAATTAACAAGAGTACTTATAATGTATATACTAGTAAAGCATAATACGTAGTTTGTAGTGATATTACATTCATTTACAATCTGTTAAATATTTCGTATACTACCATAGCTAAGTATATACACTATTTAGTTTGACGATTACTGAGGTTTATTCTGAGGTGGTATGAAGTTATTTTGACCTGGTTGTCCTCTAACCTGTTGTGGATGCAATCCAGGTTGACCTTGAAGTCCTAGTGGTGGCATACCATAAAATTGAGGTGGGATTCCTCTTCCATTAGGAAATTGTCCCGATGGAGGTACTAATCCTGGAGGATACATTCCTGGTGGTGCCATTCCATAAGGAAATTGATGACCTGAACCTTGTGGTAATCCAGGCGGAGGTCCATGCATCATACCTTGAGGCATTGTTTGTTGAGGTTGTTGAGGTTGTTGACCTGAAGGTGCTCGTGGTAATGGACCCTTTTGATTCTGTTGAGGTGATGGCATTCCTGGACCTTGTTGCAATTGTGCAAACCAAGGAGGTAAATTCTTATCCTGAGGAGGAAATCCCGGTGGGAACTGAGGTCCTTTTCCATCAGTCCTTTCATGAGGTGGTGCCATACCTGGAGGTGCCATTCCTGGAGGAAATTGAGGTCCTTTCCCATCGGATCTTTCTTGTGGATTCATACCTGGAGGTGCCATTCCTGGTGGGAAATGAGGTCCTTTCCCATCGGATCTTTCTTGTGGGTTCATACCTGGAGGTGCCATTCCTGGTGGGAAATGTGGTCCTTTTCCATCATTTCTCTCTTGAGGAGATCCAACTTGTCCGCCACTTTTGTTCAATAGCGATACAAAGAATGAATCGTTCTTTTCTCCAGTTTCAGGACCAGGAACAGGAAATTGTCGATTAAATTGTTGGTCTGGACGAGGATTGAATGAATGAAATTGAGGTGGTTGTTGTTGCGAAGGATGCTGTGGTTGTGGTTGTTGATGTTGTTGCTGTGGTTGTTGATGTTGTTGCTGTGGTTGTTGATGTTGATGTTGTTGATGTTGCTGCTGCTGTTGTTGCTGTTGTTGCTGTTGTTGCTGTTGCTGCTGTTGTTGCTGTTGTTGCTGTTGCTGCTGCTGTTGAGCTGCTTGGTATTGAGGTTGAGCAGGCAGAAGTGGCTGCTGAGGACCTGAAGGTGAAAAGAATCTTGAACCACCAGCAGGAGGTTTCTCTTGTTGAGGAGCCTGTTGAGGAGCCTGTTGGGGAGCCTGTTGAGGAGCCCGTTGAGGAGCCCGTTGAGGAGCCTGTTGAAGAGCAGGTTCAGGAGCATTAAAGAAAGAAGAAAATCTTGAACTTTTACCCTGAGATTCAGATTTATTATTGTTAAGTACAGATAAACTAGCATTTCTTGAATTTGAAGCTGAATTATTAGCAGATTCTTTTGGTTTAACAAAAGAGAAAAAATTATCAACTTCATTTCCACCAGATTCACTAAATTGTTCCAGATCTACTGGTTCACCATTACGTTTTCTTTCTTCTTTTCTCATTTGAGATTTCCAATTTTCAAAATCTTGAACTGTTTGACCCATATTCATTTTTAAATCTTGACCCATATCAGTATCCCATTCAGGAATTGAATCTTCACCAGTTTCACCTAATAATTGAGAAATTTTATCTTTTGAAAAAGAATCTAAATCATTATTTTTTAGAAATCCTGTTGGTTTCCTTTCCCAATCTAAATTTTTCCGTAGATTTTGATTATTTTGATTGTTTTGATGATTTTTTTTATAACCATAATCTTTTTCAGATCTTGTTGTTGATTTAATTTTCCCCCACCAAGATTTACTTGGTAATTCTGGAGAACCATCATAATTTTTAACAAGATGAGAATTACGAAGTGATAATAAAAATTCAATTGAATAAATTTTATCAGTATCCTTTTTTGAATATGAGTAAGAAAATGAAACTGGTGAACTTGACAGTGATGAAGATCTTGGTTCAAGTTCTGGAGTTGATTCTTTGGCAGCATTTGCCATTGCTGAATCTAGAAGTCTTGATAAAGCATTACCTGGTTCTAAAGATACCGACGAAGAATTATGAAGAAATGAATTATTCCCATTATCATCAGTTTTAGATACAGTCAAAATTGACGGATCATCTAAAATTGGATTATGTGACATTACAATGCTAATAGATATTAATAACAATATCTAATTAATTATAAATTTAAAGATTTGTACCGGTTAATAAAATAAAGAAGTAGTAGCTTTATATGGATGACTGAAAAATCCATCCTCATATAATTGGGCGGGTAATCCGCGCTAATTATGTGCCAGACTTTAAACCTGGAGCGGATAGCACAAGCTAAAACGAGCTAAGGCCAGTCCAAAGCCGTGATGAAGTCGTTGCGAAGCCGGGGGACGATTCTGTCGTACGGTCGGCATGTAGTTGATTGAGTCATTTGAGTCACCTTCAATTGAGTCGATATTAATTGAGTCTGAGTCGTACTCTTCGCTCTCTACTCTCTTACTCTCTTACTCTCTTACTCTCTTACTCTCTTACTCTCTTACTCTCTTACTCTCTTACTCGTGATATTAACCATTTCTCTAATCTATATATAATACAGTCATCATAACTCATCCAAATCTCAATTGTGCAAATATGGAACATTAAGCTTGGTAATCTCTCGACACATAACAAACCAATCAATTTCTCTTAATTGATCATTTTCAATTCCTTTCTTTAGTTTCTCTTGCTCTTCCCACTTAAATAGCTCATACATAAATCGTAAATTTGGTTGAATAACAATATTAAGACGACGAACTCTAACGTATAAGTAAGCTTTTGGTAATGTCAAATTTAATCGTTTCATAACTTCTGCAATACAAACAGTTGCTGATCTTGAAACTCCAACTCGACAATGAACAAGAATTTTAGTGGTTCCATTCAGTTTTTCATACTCATCATCAATATATTTAAGAATCATAGGAAGTGAATGAGTTAATTCATCAATTCCATCGTCTTGAAGATTATTAACCTTAACAACAGTTTCAATTGGTGATTTCCCATAAATTTCTCCGATTTTACTTGTCTTCTTCTCATTTGGAATTATCGTATAAACTTCAATATTCCCATTATCAAATTCATCAATTATAATATCATTATGAGCCAGAAATTTCGTTGATGTCAACCAGTCAAGATTTTCTCCAACTGATATTATCTTCTTAATACCTAACTTTTGAAGTAATGGAAGACTGTTGGCATGTCTCAATGACCCAAGATACATATAAGGTAAGATCCGCGAAGGCATAGATCCTTCAACATCTTTAACCCAATCTCCTTTTGAATAAATTGCATTGGATTCATCACCGTGAGAGTAGCTACTATCAGCATCTGAATCGTCATCTGAATCTTCAGAATCGGTATCATTATTGATATATCCTAATTGTAACAGCGCAGGAATTGATCTGGAATTGATACTATAAGAAGTAGGTGGTGTTAAAAGTAGCTCATTGATTTCATAATTTGTAAGATTTTCAATGGTCTTCTTCCATTTACTATCCTGAATATGATTTTTTGGTGATAATTCATTCAATAAAACTTGAAGTTTCTTCAATATCATTACATCACTATTGAAAATGTAAAAAGGACGTCCATAGTCAAGATGAAGTTTTAACATTGCTTCGTCTAAAGTAACTTTCTCTGCATACATTAAGTAACAAAGTACTAATAATGACAGCTCTGTATAACCATCAGAACAGTATATGAGAGAGTCATGAGCTTCATGAACGTAAAGTAATTTGCATGTGTTTATTATAGCCAATAGATTATCTTTTTTACAATCACCCAACCCAATAGAACCCGAAGGAGGGAAATCTATATGGAAAACATCCAGACTTTCACTGGAGTCATTGACACACGAAAGAAGCTCTTCGATTACTCGAAGAGTGGGAAATGAGGCATCTTTATGGCAATGAACGAAAAGCCTCCATGGTACCTTGGGGGCAGGAAGAAATGAAAGAATATTCCCAGAATCTTTGGTAACTTCTTGACTAATAATAGATTGACTAGGATCACAATAAAGATCTACTTTATTGATTGCAGAATTGAAGGTTTTCTTATTGTTGATGTAGTAGAGTGCAATTTGATTATCCCAAATATTCCCAGACCATGCCCGGCCATATAATTTTGTTGCCGATGACATTTTAGTGGTTTCAATCTTTTCTTTAAACTGATAGTCATCATCCCATATGAAAAGAGTGTTGGACATGAGAGTATCGTTGATGAGGTTAAGTTGAGTCTTTTTGTGTGTTTCTAATGAGTGAAGGACGGTATTTACTGGTTTGGGAATGAAACATTGACTTGGTATAGATTTGATATCTTCCAAAACATAAACTCCACGAGGATTCTTAATATCGTGAAACTTTTGAGCTACGTAGATCAAGCGGGAAAGTGCCATGGCCAAGCTACTATCACTCGAATAAACAAAGAAATCAGAACATAATGCTAGCTTTGCAACCTGGATGTGAAAATTACGAAGTGAAACTCCATTTTGTGGGTCTAAATTAAGAAATTTAGGTAAATATTGTAGTTTGAAGCAGTCTTCAATGATGGATTTCACAACTGAAGGTGGAGTATCTCCTAATACTTTCACTATATCTGTTATGTATTCAACTACTTCAGATCTGGATACTTCGATGGGTGACAAAACTTCACTTACGTTGACGGTATTCTTCAAAACGGGTGTTTCGTCATCTGGACTTGGGTTTATACACATGAGGAATTTGATATCGCTTGGTTCGTGATAGATGGAGTCAGCTGCTAAATCGACAGAGTCGTTATAATTGATTCCATGTTTCTTCTGAACTTGTTGCTGGTACATGAAAAACAGCTTTTGAGCAAAATTATCCCTATGAAGTCCATGAAGCCACGGGAACATTTTACTGGTTGGAGGAAGTTTGGCATTAAAATATTCGTTGAAGGTTTTGGAGAATTCGGAGGCAGATATTTTTTTTACTGCAAGATCGTCATCTTCATCAAAGATAATATTAAGCTTAGTTGTTTTATTACTAATTTCGTCACATACTTCACACTGACCCCGGTCCAGATCGTGATTGAAATTATGAAAACGAGCCCGGAATCGATCTCTTTCGTATATGAAGTCGTTAGACGATGAAGATGATCTTTTTGATGGACGAATTGAGTCAGAAGATTCACCAACTTGATTGAAGGCAATTTCTGCTGAAACTTCCGACTCGATGCTTCGTGGGATTTCTTCCGACAGTTTTGGTGATGCTGCTGGCGACGGGGTCAGCGAAACTGGTGGAATCACTGACTTTGTAGATGCCATAGAAAGTATGCTGTAAAACTGTGGATGTTAATGATCTTGGTTTATATTACGATAATTTAAATATATGACAAGAAATATATAGAATAAAGATCGATATTATAACTAGACTTATAAAAACAATTTCATTAGCTAGAAAACAGAAATTTTTCAAAGGAAATCAGATATTTCGTTTCAGTATCTTTGACAGGGGGGAGATAAGAAATTTTCACTCATCTTATCAGCGACTTCGGGCAATGGACATCACGTGATGGCTATCGAAGTAATTGCTAAAACCACAGTAGCGGTTATGGGAAGAAGCATATGATTTTGTCATTTCAATTGGCATAGTCTTTATGGTTAGATGCAGTAATCGAATTATGGTGCATAGTAGAAGCTTCTGTTGCGCCAGGTTTGTGGCTTCTGTTGCAGCCGGTGCTGCTCGATGTAAAAAACTGCCGTATTGGGAATCTCAATGGAACGACACTTAGTGACGGTGTACGGGTGTTGTTTTGGAAATTTTTATATCTTTTTAGTTAAATCGTTACAATTGCTAGCTTCTTAACATTCTCTTAACCTGGCCTTGGTATTTTGGAGTTGAGTCTGGTGTGGTTAAATTTTAGCTTATTTCTTTAAATTAGGTATTTCTTAAACTTTTCTCTCTCATTTCTCGCGCCGAAAAATTTACTACAACTGTTTCTCTCCGTAGATGTCGACTCAGGAAATCATAGGCCAACTTAATCAGGCGAAGGACTTGGCGTTCTCCAGTAGGGAAAGTTTCCCTCAGGTTCTACGTCATATGTTTAATTTTGCTCTGAATCCCAGCATTGAAATTCAGAGATGGTGCGCTAATTTCATAATGGAATCTTTCAAGACTGACGAGACAAAATTAGCAGTTGGAGATAAAACAGAACTTGCAATTGATTCTATTGATTCACTAGTGACTCTTACAAATGTGCGTGATATGGAAGTTTTCAAATCAAGCGTAGAAGCGGTGATTATTGTTTATAAACTTGTATTTCGTTATGTGGCAGATAATGATGGATGTCAAGATGTATGGAATAAATTAGGAGAATTAAAATCAAATTTAATTTCAAAATTTCAAAATAGTTTCCCATTCGAACAATCTTTTAATGAAGAAATCAATCAAATGAAAAATGTTCGTTCAAGACTTGAATTAATTCGTTTTTTAGTAGTGGTTATTGATTATCAAAGTAAATCAGCTAGTAATGTTAAAAATTTCTCTATTGCAAGAATTAATCCAAATCATACTCTTATTAAACCTCCGGCGGTAGAAGGTGAATGTCAAGCAATACTTGACTTATTATTGAAAGTTTTAAAACAAGATATTTTAGTGACACCAGTAGTGACAGCTACTTTAAATCATCTCGTAGTAATTTGCAAAAGAAAACCACAATTTATCAATAAAATTTTAAGTACTATTGAAACTTTTGAATCCGAAAACAAACTCCAATCAAATTTTGAATCAATCGAATCTTTTAAGTTGTCTAAAAAATATGTAGATAGAACTCTTAGAATTTTCATTAATCATCTTCTCAGAAATCAAATGGTTCCTTCAAATTATCAGTCCGCCTTAAATAAAAAATTAACTAATCTTATTGCTAGAGGTGATGATATCAGAAAGAAAAACATTTTAGCATCAAATCCTGATATCGATGGTAGAATAAAGAAGAGAAAATTTGATGGATTCCATAATCTGAATAAGAAATTAAAGGTTGTCGATTATAAAAACCTCTATTGTTTGAATGAATCTGATAATGAATTGAATAATTTCAATGTCACTAGTTTACCACAAAATATTCTTGTTTCTATGTCATTGGCTGCGTTGAACAAAATTGATACTAGTAAACTTGTAAATGCTTTAGAGATTATTTCTTCTCGTTACAAATTTGCTCTTGAATCAGCACCTGCCCCACCACCAAACAATGTCGTAAAACAAGAACTTCCCGAATCGTATGAAGTGAAGAAGCTTGAAAATAATGGGGAAGAAGATGATGAAGACGATGATAAAGTTGGTTTAAATTATAATCCTCAAACCGTATATAATCTACCACCACCACAACCACTCTCTATATACGAGAAGAAAGAAAATCTTAATTTAATCATTAAAAATTTCTTTAGCCTTGCTGGGAAAGATGTTGTTGAAATTGAAGATTCAAAAGATGATAGTCAAAATAAGCAACTAACAAAAATTGCAATCAAGAATTGGAAAAAAGATTCATGGTTAATTTTACTTACAAGATTAGCTACTAGAGGTATGAGAGCAGAGAATGAAACTGAAGCTACTACTAATGAATTAAGTGATATGATTAGAACTGCAATTTTCGATCATTTCTTAGATAATATTCATACTAGGATTGATTTAACAATAGAATGGTTAAATGAAGAGTGGTATAGTGAAAAAGTGTTCAACGAAGATAAACTTCGTGAACAAATTACAAAAGAAGTATTACAAGAGTACGAAAATAGTGATAAAAATGAAGTTGATTTACAACAGAAAATCAACGACAGTTTAGATAAAATGAAAATCGATACTCCAATTTATAGTAAATGGACAGGTAAAGTTTTGGATTCAATGATCCCATTCTTAGAACCTAATGATAGAAAGATTTTCATAAGATTACTAAGTGATTTACCGTACCTTGATGAAGATTTAGTTTCAAGAATCAAATCACTTTGTTACGATCCAGATAGAGTTAAAATTGGATTTTTATCGCTTCAATTTCTCATCATGTACAGGCCTCCAGTTAAACAGTTCTGTATAAATATTTTGAGAGAGCTTTCAGAGAGCGACCAAGAGGATCTCAAGGACCAGTCAAAAAAGTTATTGGATAAGTATGTATAGTAGCAATAAATTAATGAGCTAAAAGTTGTAGAATATGTAGGTGGGTAGGTGATTTGATTATGAGCAGAAGATTAGTAGAGAGAGAGAGAGAGATCAGTCAAGTCATAAAGTATGATAAATTAAAGTATCGAAGCTTAAGCTTTATCTGGCTGGATCTAGCAACAAACCTTATGCATCCGGCAGTTCAAATAAGCTGACGTCACAATATATCCCTTGTCGTAAGTCCGAAGAAGCCAAGAACACAAACTCATAGAGCGTCTAGAAGCCTCAAAAGTGGGTCAAGTCTAGAAGCACCCAACCAAGGCCAAAGTAACTCCAAAACTCGATTTCAACTGAAATTCAAGTCCACTCTGAAACCCCAATATGTCTACTTTGCCAATGGCCATATTAATCTACCAACTCTCTGCTGCACTCATTAAGGCAGCAACATGCCAAATGCGGAAATGTTTATAATTCAACTACAGACCCTGATGTTTCAAAGCGATTTTAACTGTTTCATAATTGTTTCATAATTGAAAACCCCCCCTTCTCGTGTATCAGAAGCGAATAATCCTTCAACAATTCACCTCAAAGTATTCGCAAATTGTTTCTATTCGCTATGTCTAGACCGTTGTTAGGCTATGTTTCGTTTGTGAAACAAAAGGTACGGCCACTACGCGGTGCTAAAAATAAAGATATATTAGATGCCGTGTTTACACACGAATAGCTATAATATACGAGCACTTACGGGATAAATTTTGATAGTAATTATTAGATTTTAATCAACTTAATCTCTTTTTAAATTGAGTGGAATAATTGGGTGAAATATAGTCCAAAAAATGGACAAAAATTACTTCAGTACTGATCATCAGATCAGAAAATATCACCTTGATCATTCTACATTTGATCTTATTGACGTTGATAGATTTCATAATACTGATAAATCAACGGTTTTTTCATATATTTTGACATGGCTCCTTATGTTTTTAGCATGGGCTTTGCTTGGAATTGATATTTATACATGTTTAAATATATTAGTATTTCATAAATGGTCGTCTGATAGTTATAAACCATATGCTTATTCAGTAGCTAAATGGATCTTTACTGGATGTATTATATTTGAATTTTGTCTTCTTTTATATCATTGGATTTGGGCCATTCATACTTATAAGACCAAGAACATTGCATTGGCATACGTCAATCCAATTTCAAGATTACTCTACGTGGTAAGATCTTATAATTATCATTGTCTTTTCAAAAAAATTGAACACGATAACTTTTTCGATTGGTCTTGTTTCTTTACATACACTCAGATTCATAATGCCCTTCAAATTTTATTTGCTGATACTCCAAGACAAGTTATTAATATATTAACATTAAGATATTATGCTACAGATGGTGATTCTTCAAATGATATTATTCTGAATATTAAATCAATCGCTGATACTAATATAATGTTAAGTGTGGTTCTTTCTTTTATGGTCTTATCGGTAGCAATTTGGTCGATTTTCTTTATACAATTCGTCATGGCGATGATTTTTTACATCCCGGTGAAATCTAAGCTCAGAAAACGGGACTATAAATCGTTAAAGAAATATTGCTGTTCGGTAGTCAATGACCGAGTCCGAACTCTTGTTTTCAAGAATCATAAACCTAGGAATGAACTTCTTGAAAAAGGAATTCTTGACGCTTCTCAAATTAATGCCAATCCTCTTCTTTCATCCTCCACTTCCAACTTACTTGACGATGGATTCCTGTATAAAGCCGTCCCCACTCCTAAATCATCGTCGTCTCTTGTACCTAAAGAGAATCCATTCCATAATGATAACAGTAAACTTTACGATTTTGCAAATGCAGCTTCTCTACGTACTGTTTCTACAAGAAATCAATCCTATGAATCTTTACCTCTAGATGATCTACTGTCTAAAAAACTATCTGGAACAGTACCACGGACTTCTTCTAATTTAAGAGAAAGTTATCCAGATACTGATTCTTATCATAGTTCATCATCTTTGACAAACCCATTTGAAGATCAAGCTCCTCAAACTTCATATAATCCTCAACATTCATACACCCCGTTACCTGCTGACCCATTTCACGATATCACACACGAAGAACCACTACAATCACAGTCATCATTCCTCCCCCAACAACCAAGGCAGTTTCGTAAACCTCCACCGCAATTTATGCCTCGTAAACCATCACAAGAATCAATCATTCCTCCTCGTAAATCATCACAAGAATCAATTATTGCACCTCCAATACCTCGGTCGGGTTCTTTACAAAGTAATCAGCTTACAACTTTAGATGCTAGGGATGATAGTACCATCTATTCAGTGGATAGTGCAGTTGTTCTTGGTGCTCTGAAGGATAATCCATTAACTTACGATAATTTCACTGCCAAATCCATGCCTTACCCTGTACCTGAACCTGATTCCAAGAGTAAATCTCTTGACACAGCCGAAGCACCGTACCCCATCCGAGGAGTGTCGATGTTTGCAGACGATGAGTTGGAAGAGGCTGAAAAGAGTAAACTACGTGATTAGAAGACAAGAGCTGTTAAGTGAAATCTTCAGCTACTATTCTACCGAAGAAAAGCTTCCCTCATAGACTCTTTCACTCCTCTCCCTCTTCTATCCCTTCTTCTTACTTCTCTCCTACATTCTCCTTCATCTTTCCCTCTTCCCCTTCACCTCCCTGATCTACTGATCTGACATGACCTGACATGTATTTAATTTGCATCATATATACAAGAGATAATAAATGTACGTATACAAGACTAATACTTGATTTGTAACTTAATGTTTTCAATAGCGTTTAACTTACTTTCTGTTTGCGTACTCCTTCTTCAATTTGGCCAACTCGTCATCGGCGATAGGTGGAATAGGAATATCACTCAAGTCGTCTTGACTCAAGAAGTTCCACGTATAGAGGTAAACACCAAGTGGGACAGAACCTACAAGGAATAAACCTATAGTATTTCTCCAAAAATATGGAGCTCTTACTCGAAGAAGAGCTGGAGTCATTTGGAACGTGTGAGGGTCACGATAACGATCATGTCCTTTTCTGTGGTGTTAGTAATGCTTTCTGCGGTCAAGATCATCATCATCGTGGTCTAAAGACTCGATACATACGGTTTTCCAATAACAGCCATGTTGTACAAAGTGGTGTGGAAAAAGAGAGCTAAAAATTATTAAGAAGACTGTGAATCCGTACACCAGAAGGAATTGATTAAATTTCAACTACTTCAACTTGGAGCTCCGGGACCTCAATGAGCTCGAGTGGAGCGGGTCATTTAGTCTTGGCTTTGAGTTAGGCTGTGGGCTTTTTATGCCGAAATTCTGGAATTCTACACTGTAGTACGCTAGATGCTGTTAATTATGTTATATAGTGAGAACAGTGAGTGAAGGCTTCTCTACTGACTATTCTATCCTCTTCTCTGCTCTCTTTTCTCCTTTCTCTCCTTTATCTGCTCTCTTCTCTCCTGTTGTGTGTTTTCTAGTCTGTTTTACTCACTTCTCAATAATGATTGAGTCTCCATAAAGTAATCTTTCCTGCCTCATTTCCAATAGCCAACATCTGGTTATTAGGAGCAAATGCCGTGGCTGTAACCTTTCCTAAAGGAGTTCCACTTGTTGGCCAGTTGGAGTACACCGTACCTGAAGGTAAGTGAACCAATCTGAGAGCATCTTTCTTTTCTCTGGAGGAAATACACAATATTTGACCATCAGAAGTAAAACTTAATCCACTTATACCTGTAACCAAATTATCTACAACTCTGAATGGTTTTGGAGGTTTACCTTCTATAAAGGAATTACGATCGTAAAGATTGACTAAACCATTATTATTTCCAACCGCAAGCCAACGATCATTATGACCACCTAATTTCAATTTAGTAATTCCAACACCACCATCGTCACTCCATCTTTTAAGAACAGTACCATGATGTTTGTTTGAGTTGGAAACGGCAGTTTCATTGAGAGCATATTCCCATATTTCACCGGCAGTATTTATGATTAAAATGCAAGATTCGTCATAGGTAAATTCAAAATCAATAATTTCTCCTTCAATCTTATAACCTTTTATAAATTGTCCTGTTGATCCATTTAAGATATTACACCAACCATTAACTCCAAGTAATGCCATATATCTACCATTTTTAGAAATTTTGAAGTAATGGAAAGAATTTTGATGTTCTTGTCCATACATTCTTGAAATTTTTTCAACACTTCCATTATTTAGATCCCATTTATTCATATATTTTCTTCTTCCTCCAACAAATACCAAATTTTTATTTGAATTATCTATTGGACTGAAATAACATGAAGAAGTAGGAGAATCTCTTAAATGCAAAGATGTAACAAGATTATTAACTTTCCCATCAATATGATATATTCTTAAAGTTCTATCAAGACCACCACTCATTAATAATGGATGAGAATGATGGAATGAAATACAAGCAATAGAAGATTTTGATCTTTTTGCATGATTGGCATCTTTTAATCTACTAATCGCTAGCTTATTTGGAGCTATTAATCTGTGTTGTTTATCTAAGATAAATTTTTGAGTAGCTGATAATACTTTTAATATAGCATTTGTATCATTATCATTAGTTGTTTTAGGGCTATCATCAGATGTTGGATTTATTTCATTTTCAGAATCTTCATCAACTTCTTCTTCAAATTTATCAGCCCATTCTGGTCTTGGATATATTTTTTCAAATTGGGATCTTAATCTTGTCACGTAAGATTTACCGGAGATTGATGAATCACCTTCTGACTTTCTTAATTTCTTCAATCTATCTGATTTTGTAAGTGAAATTATCAATTTTTCATCATCGCTATCTTCCCAAGCATCTGAATCAGTTTCTGATTCACTTTCTTCATCAATTTCCATGTCATCTCCTTCACTTTGGTAAACCTGATCTCCTTGCTCGTCTATGAAGAAGAGATCATCATCTTGAACGTTTTCAATGTCACTTCCATCTTCTTCTGAATGATTATAAATATCACTACCATTTTCTTCATCCGATGAGTATTCATATAAATTTTCAATTTTTCTTAAATTACTCTCGAAACCTTCCATGTCTCCAAACACGAGTTTCTCTAATGCTATTTCTTCTTCATCCTTGGCCGGAATGACAACTTCATCTCCTTTCAAATTTACTACCGTAGTCATGATTTGTAGTGAAGACTTGGACTTAGACTTGGACCTCATCTCAAAAAAAAATCTTTATGCGAGTGCGCTATATGCAAAACTCGAATATGGGTCAAAAGGCTGAATTGGGAAACCGTTTGAAACAACATATTGATTGCAGGAGAGTGCAGGGTGTTGCAGGAGGCCGCAGGAGGTTGCAGGATGTTGGTGAAGAAGATGAGGCTGAAGTAAGTAAGGTTTTAAAGTTTATTTGTATTTATCTAATTTTTCATAAAGGCTGCAAATTTACCCCTTTGAGGTCTGAACTTCCAGACTCCAAAATCAGTAGATTTCACCAACCTTCAAAAGCTTGAATTGACATTCACTGAAATTTTCACCTCTTCTTTTCTTCACCTGTTCTTCCCTTTCATCTCTTTTCCTCTCTTCTCCCTCACTTCTTCCTTCGCCTTCTACTATACTTAAATCGTTTCTATATTTACAAACTAATCTAATTACCCGTTTTCAAACTCGTTAAAAAAGTAATGAAGTATTTTTTAAACCCCTTGGCATCTAATTTAACTAAATTAGATCCTAAATCATTTAATGCTTGTTGATTCATACCCATATTATTTAAATAATTGGCTAAAAATTTTAAAAATTCTTGATTTTGTTGATGTTGCTCATAAGATTTTAATAACAGTGATAATTCTTGTGCAATATTTCTAAATTGTGCATCTTTTAAATCAAATTCGGGTTTTGAAAATGGTAACTCAAATGATAATTTTACTGATGCATTCATAAGAAAATCATCAATTCCATCAATTGGTGGTAATCTATCACTATATTTATCATTAATATCATTAATTTTTCCATTATTCCCTCCAATAACATTAATTACATTGGCAATTTGTGTAATTGCTAATTTTGATACTGATGGATCTGATAAATCATAAGCAAAATCAACGAAACTAGTTAAAATTCTCGGGAAATTTTCTTTGTTAGTTTCAGTTATCAATAAAGATGACTGATTATTAATAATTATTGAACTGAAAAAGTTCATAAATGCTTTCTTTAAATTAAATTTATCCCGAATTAAATCAGGATATTCATCATTAACACTTAAAAGTTCATAAACTTTATTTAATAATGGCGTTAAAAGATTATTAAGTAATTGATAAATATTACTATCTCCTTTAAATTG
This sequence comes from Metschnikowia sp. yHQL527, assembly GCA_030578455.1. Classification (NCBI taxonomy): domain Eukaryota; kingdom Fungi; phylum Ascomycota; class Pichiomycetes; order Serinales; family Metschnikowiaceae; genus Metschnikowia; species Metschnikowia sp. yHQL527. The sequence continues at coordinate 9,565 of JAJMRR010000022.1, read as the reverse complement.
ATGAACAATTTGTCCAATAAAACTTAAGAAATCTCCTAATTCATTAATTTTTAAATTATTAGGAGCTAAAATTAAACTTATTAATTTACTTAAATGTGTATGTGATGATTCTTTCAAAATCGGAATAAATCTTGAAAATGAAAATCTTGATGCTTCACGAACAATTTCAAATTTATTGAAACTTTCCAATGTGAATAAAACCACTTGTGAAGCATTGTTGATCTTTATAATAAATTCTGTGCTATATTCTCCTTCAAAACCTCTTACTGTAGTTGCTAACGCCATTAAAGAATGGTGCGCTTGTAATGGAACAATGGCATTAACCATTTTATCTTCTTGTGCAATACATGCTTGTAAATTATCAAATAGAGGTTGAAACATCAAATCAACAAACTTGAGTGTCCGCTCGTTATTGTTGGTCACATTGATCAATTGGCCAATTGCTTCAAATAAATTAAGCTGATTATTAAAATTGCCATTCTCTATAATCTCATCATCCTCATCAGTAGTAGGCAATTGAGCTTCAATAACCAACAATGGCCTCATTTTGAGCAAGAGGGTTTCCAAGGTGGCAGCATCAATGGTTGGCTTAGTTAATTTGATAAATCGATAGAATAAATACCAACTTCTGAGTCTTACCATTTCTACGCTATTGAAAAGACCAAATTCTCCAGTAAACAGATTCAATATCTTCAAAGTAAGCTCGTTGTTGATTAATTTAACAGCATAGTGACGAACCATTAACTCAAAATAGCCAGACTGGATCTTTGGGTGTCCGTTAACAGTAAGAATGCCAGAGTTATTGATTAAACGAACAACAAACTCTTGAAATCCTTGATAATACTTGGAGGTATATATTTGTGGCTTTGGAACACCTATTAAATTGTTCTTCAAAGAGTCCCCATAGTTGCTCAATTGGTATAAACCCAATTCCAATGTAATCCATGTCTTGTCATCACCAAACAATGACAGTTCAATAATGAGTGGGACCCTTTCATTGTATAAATCAGGAACTAGAATGGCAATGGTATCTTGAAAAGTCTTCAACTTCTGTCTTACTTCTAAAAACTGTTCATCTTCTTCTAACCCGTCGTCATCTTCGTCGTACTTCATCTTAATGATGATTTTGTTGAGCAAAGTAGAAAATAAATCAATGGCAATCAATTGATTAACTTTTTTGCATGATAATAAATACAGTTGAATAAATGGAAATACTTGTTGGCTGACATCGTCGTATTCGTGACTTAAAAACTCTAAGGTCAATGGCCATAACTTCATAAACTGGGACTTGATGCTATCCAAAAGGTTAGAATCATTTTCTAATGCAACAATTAGTTCTAACCCAATTTGATTAGTTAATTTAGATAAATTTTCAATAAATTCAATATCGTCATCTTCTATAGTGGTGATGACTTTTGTTAAATCGAGTAAATTAATCAACTCTAATTTATTTGAAGGTTTCATTTTTTTAGAAATTAGTTCAATTAAGGTTAAACATGCTTGATTTTTGGCAAATGGAACTTTTAAATATTGAAAAATTGAATTTAAGTATGCGTTGGAGACAAAAAGATTAATTTCCATCCAGCCAATGTATGCACCAACAACCTTGAGAGTATTGTTAACTACATCGTTATTAATAATATTACTTGAAGGATCTTGTAAAATATTTGACCAACTTTCAGCTAATCTAGTCATATCATTAAGTCTGATGGCATCTTTTAAAAGATTATTACGATCTTGAATTTCTCTTGATCTAGAAATAAACTTATCACCAATTTCATAGTGAATGGCAATTAATATTCTTGTGTAAAAATCTAAACTTAAAGGTTTTGTATATGATTGAATGAGTCCTAATAAATCTTGTAAGAAAGCAGGATAAATATTAATATAAACATGACAAAATAATGCACCGAATAAACCAGATAATTTATTCTTGATATAAACAGGATCTTCTACTTCGTTCGAAACTAATTGTTTTAGATACTGAAATAAACTATTGTTTAAACTTAATAATTGTTCTTGATTTAATCTCGACATATTTTCTTCAATTACTTGAAAAATGAAGAACTTAAGACCTTCATTAATAGGAGAATTTGGAGATTTTACAAGAATTTCTAAACATGATTTATAACCTTCTTCTGTTGATTTTATTTGATTTATAAATTCGAAAGCCTGATTTTTCAAATTTAAATCGGCATTCCCACTTAGGGCAATTTCAACAGCTTGTTGGATCTGTTGTTCCATAAATGATTATGCAAATGCTAATGTTAACTTTTACGATCAGTTGATCTTTCCAGGGTTTATAAAAACTAAATATGGAGTTGATGGCGATAAGTTGCAATTATATAAAACTTTTCACTACGTTCTGAAAAATCCACCAATTTTAGCCACACTAAAAGTAATCAAATTAAAATGAACGGTATTTTGAATAGAGCTTGATGGGTATGGTACTCTAGTTCAAATTTGAATGATTTTGATAGGTAAAATTATGGTTACAATGTAGGCTAATATTCTTTCAAAAATTTTTTCGTTCTACACAAACAGATAACGTGTAAAAAGTTGATTTACAGGTTACATCTTAACAGCAAAACATCGTGTGCAATTCAAATTTATGGACCCGTACACCATTAAATCAGAGGAGGGGTCGATATGTTTTAGGTTTTGTAAGATTTGGTGTATGTGTGTGGTGTACGGGGTTTTGGCGAAACCGTTGAATGTTTTTATCTTCAGACATGTGAAATTGGGAGCGAATTCCGCTCTTACTTTTTCGGGCAGGTTCTCCATGACCATCAACTGCAAAAATTGTTATCTCAAAATTTGGGCTGAGCGATCTACAAGTCGCCTGTCGCCTATCGTGATCATGCAAATGCATACGACGAACTGTTAACACCCGACACAGTTCTTTATAATGAAGGGGTGCTCCTATATGCTGAATGTAGCATGAATGTCCACCGCAGCAAAAGAGCTAGCATTTCACGTTGATGGACCACTTAAGCGGAATTATGATTCGGTATGTGCAAATAAGGTATGCTCTCATCACAAAATAGACATTAAATGTAGTAAATCGTAGTATATTTTGCAACAGGATATTCTGAGAACCCCTCAAAGAATAAAACAACATCGTTTTGTGGCGAAACAGTACGGGTGGCTTAGACATGATCGGCAACAAACACAAGGTCAGACCACTATTGGGCGACCTACAAGCATGAAAATAATAACGAAAAGTAACAAACTGAAGAATTTGTTTCGCGGACCCTTAGCCACAGGTACTTGAAAAAATTAAGGCCGTATGGTCGTGCTCAAAACGGAATTTTCCATCATCGGTAGCATTCATGAGTCAATTTTATGACCTAATTAGATGTTTACTTGTTGGAGCTTATCATCTTTGGTTTCTCGTGCCATGAATTAGTTCGAACCGACGAGCTGCAGCAAACGACGTTGAATATTTGACGTATTGCTGCATGGTGTCCGGGCTCGTAAACAAAGCACAGTTACGTGGTATTGTCAAATATCCGATGCGACTTGAAAACGTGACAAATAGACATCGCCGTAAACAAAGGGATGAAACGAGACCCCATGATTGAATTGGCCAAGGAAGGGCCGGCACCCGGCTCGAGAGATAAACTGCGGTATATCCGATCATGAAACTCCCTATTTGGCCTTGCAGCGTATTTCATAGCTTTAAAACATTGCAGCGAAGCGAGTAAACCGAATGAACGCGAACAAAGATACGTGGTGAAATTAACCACCGGAACTGTGCTTGTCGGGATACGCTTAGGCAAGTAAATAATGAAGATGGGCACATTGAAGTTTTAGTAGCGAAGATTTATGTAGAACCTGGTAGCAAAATCTCAATACATTTTTTTCAAAGGCCGTATAAATTTTGGCTTATCTCAAAAGATTTACAATTTTAAGTTAGGCAGGTGGAGGATTGGCAATACCAAAAAAGATATCGTGTCCAATCAAGGACGGAATTTTTTCTGGATTTGACAAAATATTAAAAAATATCGCCGAAAAACCGTTCGCATCTGTGCGTGGCAGCATGTGGCACCACCAATAAGGAAATTGAGATGAATCTTGCAGCAAAAAATCAGCCTCGCCCAATTAGGTAAGACGAATAGGCTAATTCAATTCTGGGGCAAATCCACCGAATTAAGGTGCCGATAATAACCTTATTAAAGACAAACGAGTAAGCGTCGCAGAAAACTCACGTACCTTAAATGCACGGCACATGTAAGGCGTTCTCATGTTTAACGCATTCCTCAATGGTGCTTTAAAAGTCAACAATGCAAGTCGGTTTGACATAGGGGAAGTTGTCTTGTCCGAATCTTACATAGAACAATAGAAGCATATTTTGGTGTCCGAAACTTGTCGCCGAGTCTATTTTATGCAAATTGCAATTAAAGATCTTGACTCTTTCTTTAATATGGGGTATCGGTAAAATTAAGTTTCTATTCCGATCTTCCGGTAGCATTTCTTACTTTGGAATGCTTTCAATACGTTCTTCAATGGTAGCGGTAACTACGAATTGACTAAAGAAGAACCTTCCCAATTAGTACCCGCTTTGCCTACTAAAAGATCTACGCTGATTTGGTAATTACCCAGTTTATTTAATTATACATATTATTATTGAAGTGTATTTTATTCAAGAATAGCATACTTTTTGAGATCATCAGGAATTCCTTCAAAAAGTCCCTTGGTTTCAAGCCACTTTTTGGAAAATATTCTATCACTATATTTATGAGCCGAATCAGCAAGAACGGTGACGATATTGCTGTTCTCTGGAAGAGTTTTAGCTACCTGTATGGCGGCAACAACATTTAAAGCGCTTGTACCGCCTACATACAATCCTTCTTGATCTAATAAGCGGTAGAGCATGGAGATAGATTCCTGGTCGGGAATCTGAATCGCCTCATCCACGAGTTCGATATCGGGTTCGAGATTACTTGTTACTCGGCCTTGCCCGATACCTTCCGTAAAGGAAGATCCACCACGAACAATGTCTTTACCATTAGACTTAATGTAAGAATAAAGAACACTTCCGGGTGGATCCGCAAGGACACATTTAGTACTTCCTCTTGAGATTGTTTTCAAGTATCTAGTAACGCCAGCAAAAGTACCACCAGTACCAGTAGAACATGTCCAGCCATCAACTTTACCATTCAATTGAGCCCAGATTTCTGGACCTGTAGTTTCAATATGAGCTTGACGATTGGCGATATTATCGAATTGATTTGTCCACACAGCATTTTCCAAGGATTCAGCATGTCTCTTGGCCTGGTGGTTATAGTTTTGTGGATCAGTGAACGCCACAGCAGGAACTGGATAAACTTCAGCTCCAAGAAGTTTAAGTGTATCGATCTTAGATTGAGCCTGCGTATTAGGCATGTAAATCACACACTTGTAACCTCTGGCCCTACAAACATGGGCTAACCCGATCCCCGTATTACCAGCAGTACCTTCAACTACAGTTCCTCCAGGTTTGATAAGACCCTTTTCTTCGGCATCTTTGACGACAAAAAGAGCAGCTCTATCTTTTATTGAGCCGCCAGGATTCATATGCTCGGCCTTGACATAGATATTTCTGTTGATCTCATTGGAAATAGATGGAAGTCTAAGTAATGGAGTATTTCCAATAGCGGTATCGAAACCGGTTGGTGCAACTAATGGAATAAATGGAGGCGTAAAAGTAGATTCATCAGGAATTGTCTGAGCAATAGAGATGGAACGTACAAACGAACGTCTAACGCATGTAGATACTGGACGTTTAATCATGGTTGTATATCAAGATTGTATCAGAGACAGGTTTTACAGTAGAAGCGATTTTTCATTTGATGTAGTAGGTGATTGCACGTGACGCGGGTCCAGGAACGGTCAGGGCCTAGCACGAGCAGTCCGAAAAACGGGCCCAAGACGGGCCCATTGACCACAAAGCCGGGCGCAAGACACAAAATTAATCACTACACAAAAATACTAAGTTAGACGGCCCAGTACCGTCATCTCTCACGGGTCCATAAGTCCCTGGGGCGGAGATAGCTAGGTCACAAAGCGATGGGATGAGATGCGAATGAGGTTTATGAAATGTCACAAACTCAATTCCATATTACAAACCAAGCAGATGGCACAGTCACAGAATCGGTGGTATCAACATAACCACGGAAACCGCAATTAGCACCCTACAGGGTCGTGACCGAAGAAATAAGCGGAGGGATACGAACGTTTAAATGAGTAGGTTGTGACCAGCCACGAAATAGACGATGCAAGAAATGGAGAAGACAATTAAAATGGCATTAATCAAGGCCATTGAACTTAGCGCGAATTGAAAAGATCAATGAATCCAATTAAGGTAGTCTAAAGGGCATCGCAAGCTACAATGCCCATTTCGGATTTGTTTGACGGCAAAAGGTCAAACGAGTAGCCTATAGACGAAATTACAATGAAAGTGACAAATTGCGGTAATTACCATAAAAAGCAATTGAAAGCACATGCCAATTAGCACCACCGATAGCGGCAACATAATCTGGCATAATGGCAAGGCAATTTCAATAATTAAAACAAAGAAAGTTCGGTAACTAAAAATTCATACGGGATGAAATGCTGCCACTGACCCTGGAATTTTTTCATGCGCGATGGGGTTTCCGAATACAATATAAACAAAGGGGCTTTCTTGCCCCTATTCCGCTAATGGCCTAATTAGGAAGGCCAATTCCGAACTTGCTTGAATTGTAGGCGATTCCACAAGCGAGACGTTAATAATTAACTTTCAACAGTTTACTACGTACGAGAGCCCCTCAATCGAACGGAGATCTTTTTGCCGTAACGTTACATACGAGAATTTGACGAATTATATTAATTTAACTTCAATAAGTATTTTTTTACAAGGTTTGATTTTTCTCGGTTTCAAGCGAAATGCACGATGGGAAAACTCCAGATTTAGAAATTGTAAAATGGATTATAATGTGCAAATTATTAAAATTCTGCCTGTGCCGGAATGACCTGCATCTAACTTGCATGCATCTCGGGTTATATTTTTATGCACCCGCTACTGCATCTACTGTTTCTGATCTCGTTTCTGTGTGTTGGACAGTTATGTTTTAAAGTTTTATAGATAAAATTATTTTTTAAGTGATTTTCTAATGGTATATATATAGATGTTTTTTTCCTTCTAATCAGCCCCCCTCTTTTTTTCAATCATTATATATTACATTCGTTCATTATGTTTCAATCTCAACATTATACTAGCATTCACCCACAAGGAACAAAATTACCTTCATTCAATGAATTGTTAACTAGTATTCCATTACCATCAGATTTTTATAAATCTGAACCTGTTGAACAAGCTAAACCTGCTACACCATACCACCCTCAACCAATTCATTATATTCCATTACAATTGGGTAATCAACAAAATCAATCACAAAGTGGTTACGTTACATGTCAAAGAAATTTAAGTTCAAGTGTTTCACCAAAGACAGTAATGGAAAATTCAATTGATATTCCAACTCCTCCTCCATCAACTGATTCATTACCTTCTCCATCTTCTTTACAAAGAATGAGAAGTTACACACCAACTTGTGAAAGTCCAAGAAGTAGTACATCATCTTCACAAAGTTCTCCAAAAGCAAATATAAAACGTAAACATATTTGTAAAACTTGTTCAAGATCTTTTACAACTTCTGGTCATTTAGCAAGACATAACAGAATTCACACTGGTGAAAGAAGACATGTTTGTCCTTGGCCAACATGTGATGCACGCTTTGCTAGACAAGATAATTGTATGCAACATTATAAAACTCATACTAATGGTAAAAATAAAAGAAGTAAATTAAACTTCAAAAATTCAAATATTATGAGTAAGTAGTTTACAATTATCTGGCATATTTTATAGACTTTCATTTCTCTGTGTTGTTTGATTTATTTTTGTTTAGTTCTCTATACTTTTTCTGGGTATTTTTCAATAAAGGTTTACATTTATTTAACGTAGAAATTCAATTACATTCACAACTATTCAGGAATTCATGTTTGACTGTATTCTGAAAAGCAGGTACGAATTGATCTCAAGTGTAATTTCAAAACCTTCTGCTTTACAGCATAATTCTCGGGTATTCAATTGGTATTGTCAATCAATGCTGCATAATTGTATTAACGTGAGTTTTATTGGTGCTTCCATTTGAATGGTTTCCATTTTAATCAATGCCATTGGTGCCTTATGTTACAAGCATAATTTAGACTATCAGTACGGCGAATTCTTCCAAGCCTATTGTATAGATTCCCCATACATAAGTGGCTGAAAAAAAAAACTGTTTTTTTTTTTTTTTTTCGCAGTAAATATCTCTAGAATAGCGAGCCCAATCCTGCATTTCGGAATTCGGTTGATCTCGCAGCTATTATTAAGGAACGTCTACCCCTGGGTACGAGTGCTGCATACAATCCCCATACGGGTTCACGGCGTTTTTCGCATTAAATCGACTTATCTGTTAATGTTAGTGTGTAATCCCGTCATACTTGCAGAGTCGGAATGGAATGTTTACCGACAAGATTTTTCTACTTTTGTCTTGGAGTTTATGCCATGATTTCCAAAAATGGTGTTGATTACTTTAATTTGAAACTTCAGTCAGGGAAGGTCGAATCTACATTTTGAATTTTCGTAATTGATATCTATTGTCGTTACAAATTAAAATAAGTTCATAATTTTTATACTAAGATTTACCTTACAACTAAGAAAGACCCTTATGCAATTAATTAAAGAATACCTGTTCATCAATCGGCAACCAAATGATCGTCGCCAAGTGCTACCAACTATTTGAAACTTTAAACTAAGACCCTGAAACCATGTCAACCTTTTTGTGGAAATAATTGAATTTGTGGAGTTATCATGGTCTTATTAGCGATAGTTTCAATGGATAATGTTAATTTCTAGAATCACCCAAAGTTTGTGGCTTTTGACAATAAGGTTCCGCACTACATTTTTCGTCTTTAAAAATGTCCAAAAAATAATATCTTATGCACAGCAGAAAATATGTTTTCGCAATTCGTTCGGGGGTGCCGAACAATAGTACAGGGTCCACCTGCGGGTAAAAATTACCCAATTGGGCATGTGCATTTTATGACTACAATAAATTCGTAGTAATATTAATAAAAATGCCTTTAGTCGCTTGTCGGGTTTCCCGCGAGAATTTGGCGAACTACGTCAATTTGACAAGTATAAAGTCCAAAATTTTCGAACGGATCTCCGTGATAACGACATTTCTAAATTAACTACTAGTTTACGAAATTTAGGTTTTGGCAGGTACTGTGAAATTCAAAATTAATTGAACCTTATATTCTTAGATCAATTTATTGAAAAAATTAAAGTCCAGAATTCGAGTCGGCATCTTGCAGATTGCAGATAATTTTGCAGATAATTTTGCGGACAATAGACTCAAGTACAGTAAATCCCACATTAATGTCGCACCCCCAAAAACGGGATTTCGCTGTTGGAAATCCATTTGACGCCTTTACGGTTTGAATATTTCGTACATCCACTTGTTTAAATTCTTGAAACGAGGCCGCAATTTTCGTGCCT